>PVKP010030062.1:0-28309 GCA_004027715.1 Plecturocebus donacophilus
TCCTTTTCTCTCTTTTTCTAAAATCTCTTCCTCTTTCTTTCTCTCTTTTATTCTTTTTATTCTTAAAAAAAAAAAAAATTCTAATTGAAATACCCTGTCTAAATAACGTCTTTAGCCTGTGATTTAGTCTTTTGGCTATTTTTCTAGTTAATGGCACTTTTATGAAAAGGAAAAATAGAAGAAATAAAGCAAAACATTTATTAAAGTAAAGCCTACTAAAATCTTATCTTATTGGAATTTCTTCTATATTTTTTGATTAAAAAAAGATAAATCACAGCTCAATAATTCCTTGTTAATGTTTTTTTCTTTTGGGGGAAAAGACCACTCTCAATTCAACCTCATCTCTTATACCACTGGTCAGGCTCTCAATTCTGGCAGAACATTGGATTCATCCAGGGGCTTTTAAATGTTTGGGTGCCACCTCAGACCTTGACAGAGTTGTTATTTTAATCTCTCCAGAGGACTGCAATGCATGGCCTAGAGTGAGAATCATTTTTTCCTTTCTTTTTCTGTGATGCTACATAATTATAATTGGTGATTGTGATTTAATATAATCTACATTGGAGATAGAAACCAAGCAAGTTTTCAATTAATAGTAAGTCAATCAGGATATGAAATTAACTGCTGGGGTCTGATTAATCAAATGTATAAAAGGCCTCAAATCAAAAGGTTTTCTAACTAATGACTTTGGTTCAAATTGTGATGATGAAGATTCATGCTACTAGTTATAATGATATTTTCAGATTACCAACAAATTTCAATTTCTTTTTAGCCTGTGTTAGGATGGTTAGATGAATGGTAAACTATCATTCGTGTAAAAATGAATAGTTCCTTAAAATGCCACTAGGTGGCACACCTACACTAATTTTATATCACCTTAGTGGCTGGAAAAGCATTTTGAGAATGAGGAAAGAACACATTCTATAGGTCCATGCTATGCTACAGTGTTATGTAGGCAAAGCAGTTATGGTCAATATAAAGATTAGGTGGGCAGCAAACAAATGTTTATTTATTGTTTATTGTGTTCAATAAACTAAAGTTTTTAAAAAAAAAAAAATACATGAGATCCAGACTTTGACCTTTATGTCTATTGTTAGACTTTGGTGTTAAGAAAATGAGGCATAGTTATAAACCAAAAAATATAGTTATTTAATATGTAGAGGCTGGGAAGAGTAGATCATGCCTATACTCCTGGTCAAAACAGTGAAACCCCATCTCTACAAAAAAAAAAACAAAAAAACAAGAAAGATTAATCAGGCATGGTGGCTCATGCTACTTGGAAGGAAGATCGCTTAAGCCAAGGAGTTTGAGACCAGCCTGGGCAACATGACAAAACCCTGTCTCTACAGTATATATATATATATTGTGTGTGTGTGTGTGTGTGTGTGTGTGTGTGTGTATTACACATTAATATATATAAATTAGCCAGGCACGGTGGTGTGTACCTATATATAGTTCCAGTTAAGAGTGTGAGGTAGGAGGATTGCTTGAGCTTCGGGGGTCAAGGTTTCAGTGAGCTGTGATCATGCTACTGCACTACAACCTGGTTGACAGACTGAGACCCTGTCTCAAAAAAAAAATTTAAAAAAATTTAAAAAGTTTCCCATCTGAATTTCTTAATGAGCTTTAGTGGAGGTACCTGGGGCACCTGGCAAACTGTTCAGAGTGTTTCAAGAAGAAAGAAGGTTTTTTTTCAATGATGTAAAATACTACAGAGAAGTCAAAGGCCTTTAAAAAAGGTCAGTGCCTGGGAGGAACCATGTCAGCAGCATATGAGGAAAGAAACAAGTCTGTAAAGGTCTGAGTGTACATAATGATAAAATGAAGAATGTATACAGACTTCCTTAGTTTTCTGTGAAATCGTACCATGCAGATAAAATACACAGTATGTTCCAAATACAATTATAAAAAGAAACATACTTCCATACACATACTGGGAGGTTTTCCTTTGGCATTACAATATTCATAATGCATTTAATACATTTTATGGCATGTCTGTCATGTGCCAGTTGAATTAGGAACTAGAGATTCTTTGTTAAACAGCACAATTCCCTCTTTCAAGGAACTCAGTCTCTTGAACAGGGTAATGGTGTGGTAGTGACAACCAACAATTTCAATATTGTGTTAAGAACTGAGAATTCTGGAGTGTTTTGTGAGCCAAAATTGGTCTGACTTCAGATGTCTTCTAAGTGCCTGAAGACTATGGAGCAATAGCTTCAGAATTCTGAGAGAAAAACCCCAAAACTTTATATTTAGGTAAATTATGCATGCATGCTAAGAAGATTTTAAACATGCAAGTATTCAGAAAATAAATCAGCCAGATGTTTTGAAAAAAATTAACTGAAGATATAATCTTGTCAATTTAGAAAGAAATACTAAGACCCATCAGCAAACCTAACTTGCTAAAGTGCATGTAGAGGAGAGGAAAACTTTAAAGGAAACTTTAAAACCAACATTTTGGTAATCTTGTTTCTTCTAGTCCATCTTCCTTTGCCTTTTTCCCTCTTTTTGTTGGAATATACTTTAAGGCAAATTTAAATTTACCTGTAAATATTTCCGTATGATTCTCTAACAGATATGGATATAACCATATGTAACTAAATTAGCAATATTTTCTTCCTATCATATGCAACCTAATTTCAGTTGCTTCACAAGTGTCTTTTACAGTTGTGTTTGAAATAGGGATCCAAGCAAAGTTTTTATACTATACTTGATTATTGTGACTCTTAAGTCTTTCTCAGTTTGTGAGAATATCTCTTCCTTTCTACTTGTGGTATTTTTTATTTGTTGAAGAAACCAGCTCATCTGTTCTGTGGAATGTCCCTCAGTTTGTATTTGGCTGATCGTTTCCTCATGGTATTTTTGTACATATTCTTCTATACTTCATTCTTCCTATGAACTGGTAAATTTAGAGTTTTGATGAGACTCAGGTTCGGTTCTTTTAGCAAGAATGTTTTCTAGGTGGCGCTGTATACTTCCTAATACATCACATCGTAAGGCTTATGAGATCTGGGTTTCTTACCTTTGGTCATAGCAACCTGATCTACCCATCATAAAGTTCCCCATCAACATGTGATCTACTGGCTTTACCATCCACTCATGATAATCCCCTACATCTGTGACTTCCTTAGGGCCTGGAGGAAAATGGCAATTTAAAAATATTCTCATTCCATTGACATTTGTTGTCTGGAAATTTATTAAGAACTTTCCCTTACTACTTGGCTATCCTGAAATATAGTTTGTACAGGAAACAAAATAAATGCTTGATTCTGTCCTTTTATTTAGCACTTTTAGAATAGTGAATTGATACCCTGCAAGTCTCCAAAGGTGACCAAATAATTTTTATTTGTATATTGTGACTGTAAACTCTTTAATCAGTTGCAGTCATTATTCTTTTTGCTCAAATTATCCCATCTTTGGCTAATGGAAGCTCTTTCAAGTTGACTCCCATGTCCCTAGAATAAGACCCACTTAATTCTTGGTTGTGAGCAGGTTGCTTAGCCTGTCTGTGTTTCATTTCCCACATGTGAATATACAGCTTAATAATAAGGATTATGATACTTTCTAGAGTTACTCTGAGGATTAAATGAGATGTCCCACATAGAATAATTTAGTACGCAGCATCTACCCCATGTAAACACTCAGCAAAGTCAGTAATTAAAGCAAAAGTGTTCTTACTAGATGTGCCGTTTATTCATTCACCAAATATTTATGGAGGAGCCCCTGCTCTGTACTGGGCAGTATTTAGATGGTGAGACATAACAGTGAACAAAATCCTTCCCCTGTGGAACTTACACTCTGGTGGGAATACAAGCAACAAACCAACGACCATGGCTTGTTAGTGGTGATGAGTTCAGTGAGGGGGAAAAGCAGGGTAAGGGGTAATGATGGGAGACAGTGCGTAGGTGAGTGGAAAACTCCACTTTTGGTAGAGTAGTTAGGGAAAGCCTCAGAAGGTAACCTTTGAGCAGAGCCTTGAGAGAAATGACAAAGTGAACCATGCAGATAGCTGGGGAAAGAGTTTGAAGGTGAATACAGAGACGCTGAGCTGGTAGAACGCATGGTGAGTTGGAAGAACAGCAAAGAGGCTGGTATGGCCAGAACTCTGAAAGGATAGGGGAGAGTGGAGAGAGATGAGGTCAGAAGTTGCTCAAGCCTTGTATCCACAACAACTGTTTTGAAATGTATCGTGAGTGACGTGAGAAGCCATTAAAGAGCTTTGAGAGCAGTAGTGATGTGACCTGATGGTTTCTGCAACATAAAATACAGTGTGTGCTCAATAAATGCTTTTTCATATACATAAAAATCAAAGCAGCAAATAACTATTATGAGCACATTTAAAAATTGCTTAAATCCTATAACTCCTAATATCTGTTATACTTGGGGCCTCCCATCTGTTTTTTTCTTTGCTTGTTTTTTGAGAAGACTGTACCCACATCTCGAAATAGGAAGGGTTCTATTTCTGGGGAAAGCAAGAAAGTGCAGTGTGTGCTTTGTAGAGAGACTTGTGGTGACAAGGAATCAGAATGTAGTGTGTGTGGAAAAGAAGAAAGCAGCAAAATCTTTGTAGGTGAAAGACCAGGTAGTGAGTGGGGGTTGGCTCAGAGTCTGGAAGTATGAGGGGACTTAACCAGGAAGTGTCTTGCATGAAGCAGCAGCATGGCCAACACGTTCACTGAGGGAGCGTGGTTACATGCATGACCTAACTCCTGTGCTTGGACCCACCCTGTCTTCAGCTTGTCCTTCTGGGACTCCTTTGTGCCCATATCTCCTGTCCTCACTACCTGCCTTAGTATCCCCATGTTCCTCACCTGAAGCCATTCTTCTGAAGTTCATTTTTTTTTTCACTTGTGAAAAAATACACATCACATAAACTTCACCATTTTAAAGTCTACTACATTTAATACATTTACAGTGTTGTGCAACTGTCACCACTATTTAATTCTGTAACACTTCGTCACTCCAAAAGGAAACCCTATAATTGTTAACTAGTCACTTCCAGTTTCTCCTCTCCCTCCTCAGCCCTTTGCAACCACTAATCTGCTTTCTGAAACCACTGATCTGCTTTCTGCCTCAATGGGTTTGCCTATCTTGGGCATTTTTTATAAATGAAATCATACAATACGTAGTTGTTTGTATCTGGCTTCCTCCACTTAGCATAATCTTTCTAAGATTTATTCGTGTTGTAACATGTTTTTCATCATTCTAAGATTCATCTGTGTTGTAACCACATTCCTTTTTAAGGCTGAATATCATTCTGTTGTGTGGATGTACCATATTTTGTTTACCTAGTCATCTGTTGGTGGATGTTTGGGTTGTGCCTACCTTTTGGCGATTGTGTATAGTGCTGCTGTGAACATTCTTGTACCAGTTTTTGTTTGAACAGTTATTTTCCATTCTTTTGGGCATATAGTAATGGAGTTGCTGAGTCATTTGGTAATTTTATACTTAACTTACTGAGGATCCGGCAAAGTTTTCCACCATGGCTGCAGTTTTTTACATTTGCACCGTGAAGAATAAGAGTTAACCATTTTTTATATCCTCACCAGATCTTATTTTCTCTTTTTTTCTCCTCCTCCTCCTCTTCTTCCTCTTCCTCCTCTTCCTCCTTCTCTTCCTCCTTTTTTTTTTTTTTTTTTTTTAATTCTTGTCATCTGGTGGTTTTGAAGTATATCTCATTCTGGTTTTGAGTTGAATTTCCATAATGGTTAATAACATTGAATATGTTTTCATGGGCTTGATGGCCATCTGTGTATCTTCTTTGGGGAAATGTCTGTTCTGGTCTTTTGCGTGTCTTTTTTTGTTGTTGAATTGTAAGAGTACTTTACTGGCGGCGATGTCCAATCGCGAAGGCGGAGGGCGGCTGCCCGCCTGGGACGCGGGGCGCATATCTGGCTGAGCCGGGCGGGCACACCGGGACCACCCCACGGTGCTGTTGCTATTGCCGCCTCTTTAGCGAGCGTCCGAGTCCGCCACAGAGAGGGGTCAGCGGAAGAAAGCTCAGTCTCAGTTGTGCTTCCTGCCTGTCAGCCTCTTGCCTCCCAAACGCGTACATTTCCACTCCATGTAATCACGCAGAAGGAGGTGAAAGGGACCCCGTGACAGATTCAGTTTGGAGGAGAAATAATCATATTGGAATGTTTTCCTCGGGAACCGCTGTTTGCAGCAGCCGTGGTCTTTGAAAATTGCTATTGTTGCTGGCCTCGTATTCCTGGGTGGTTTTTTTAATTAATTAATTTATTTTTTTATTGCATTTTAGGTTTTGGGGTACATGTGAAGAACATACAATATTGTTGCATAGGTACACACGTGGCAGTGTAATTTGTTGCCTTCCTCCCCTTCACCTATATCTGGCATTTCTCCCCATGCTATCTCCCCGCAACTCCCCACCCCCCACTGTCCCTCCCCCGCACTGTCCCTCCCCCCCCCCACTGTCCCTCCCCTATTTTCCCCAAACATACCCCAGCGTATAGTGCTCCCCTCCCTGTGTCCTGGGTGTTTTGAGAGAAGGTTTGCCCGCCGCTGGGTCTGAACTGCCTGTCCCCGAGGGCGCCCTGGCGTTTGACAAAATGAACACCCCGTGAGTGCTGGGTGCCTGTGAGCTCCCCATCACTTTCACTGGAAAGATGCAGAGCGGCGGCCTCTGAGAACCAGCTCTTTCCCCTTCGCCTTGGCCTTGTCCTTCCTGCTCATGGTCCACCATGGAGGCGTCCCGCTGCTGGAATGTCAGATTTGTTTCGGTTACTACAGCCCCCGGCGAAGGCCCAAGTTGCTGGATTGCAAGTACACCTGCTATTCAGTGTGCGTCCAGCAGATAAGGACCAGCCAGGAGGACGTGTGGTGCTCCTGGTGCCACGGTGTCATCAAGCTGCCCCGGCTTCTCCGTGTCCCAGCTCCCCGATGATCCCGAGGTCCTGGCTGTCATCGCCATTTCACACACTTCCGAGAATACCCCGTCTTCATCAGACTTCTCAGCAATGGGTGCTACATGCTGCCGCTGTCCGTCTCCAAGGAGCGTATGCCGCTGCCGGGAGACATGAGCTGGCGCCTGCTGCCCAGGAGCCCACAGAAGTCCGTCACCGTGATGAGCATCCTTGCTGAACAGCATTTTGTGGAAGGCGGGGCTCCCCAGGAGGTGGTGGAGGAGGAGCAGGGCAGGCGGGGCGTGGTGAAAAGCTCCACCTGGTCAGGGGCGTGCACTGTCATCTTGGTGGCCTGTGTCTTGATCTTTCTCCTCCGCATCGTGCTCCACAACATGTCCTGCATTTCTAAGCCCTTCACTGTGATGTATTGTGGCTGAAGAGGGCTGCAGGGAAGTCTCTTGGGGGTGCCAGCTCTGGGGTTGAGCATGTTGGTGATGAGATCCCAGTGAGAAGTTGAGGGGTGGACACTGACCATTTGGTGCTGAGTGCTGTCCTCTAGTTTGCCTGTTGATTTACCCCAAGACAAACACGAAGGGCAGAAGGTGAGGTCTCAACAAGATACCAGGTGAATTGTTCTGAGTATTGATGGCAGTAGCTTTGAAGGTGATTGCATGCATCCTTATAATCATGTATTCGATGGGCTGTAATTTCTGATTTTTCAAAATAATGTTATAAGATAGATGTATTCTACTTAGATGTTAGACTGTACAAGTGCATACAATGTAATCTTCTCTAAATGTCTTAGATTAAAACAAAGATGCTATGTATACAAGTAGAATAAAACCTGCAAATCCATGCAAAAATTCAGTTAAAACATGCAATGCTGGCTTCTTTACTTACTTATTTCGTTTTATTGAAACCTAGTCTTCATTTAGTTGCTAATGCATTTTATACATTTTGAATGGCACCATAACAAAATAAGTCAAAATGGACAGTCTTTTTTTTTTTGGAGAAAATATTTGAACTAGTGTCTCCAGTGTGTTGTGTTTTGTCATGGACCTTCATTTTCTTCACTTGTGATTAGAGCTTGCTACATGTTAAACTGAAAGCCCAGCAGGGGAGCAATAAACTGAAAACTCATGAGAAAAAAAGAGTACTTTACATATTGTAGATACTAGATTTTTATCTAAGATTTGTAAATATTTTCTCCCATTCTGCAGGTTGTTTTTTTTTCTCTTGACAGTGTCCCTTGATGCACACATTTTCAATTTTTAGGAAGTCCAATTTATTTTTCTTTTGTTGCTTTTGGTGTTAAATCAGAGAAACCATTGCCAAATCCAACTTCATAAGGATTTACTCCTATGTTTTTTTCTAAAAGTTTTCTATTTGTAGCTCTTATATTTAGGTCTTTGGTCCATTTTGAATTAATTTCTATGTATGGTGTGAGGTATGGGTCCAATTTGATTCTTTTGCATGTGGATATCCAGCTGTCCTAGTATGAGGTCCATTCTTTATGAGCATGCAGAAGCTAGACGCTGCACAGTAAAGATTAGGGGTCACATATTAAGTCTTTTTTTTTTTTTGAGATGGAATCTTGCTCTGTCGCCCACGCTGGAGTGCAGTGGCATGATCCTGGCTCATTACAACCTCCTAGGTTCAAACGATTCTCCTGTCTGCCTCTGGAGTAGCTGGGATTACAGGCACACGCTGTCATGCCCAGCTAATTTTTTGTATTTTAGTAGAGATGGGGTTTCACCATGTTGCCCAGGCTGGTCTCAAATTCCTGAGCTCAGGCAATCCACCTGGTTTGGCCTCCCAAAATGTTAGGATTATGAGTGTGAACCACTGTGCCTGGCTATACTAAGTCTTTAACTGGCTCAGATAAAGAAACTGCTCACCAGGTTCTGCCCACACAGCCCCTTTGAAAAGAGCATCTTGATCTTTAGTGGTCTTTAAGTGTCTGAAGTTTGAGTGGCAACTTGCTGTGTCTTTCTTTTCCAAAGCTGGAATGAATGGAAATAAGTTAACTTAGTTATATTATGAAGAATGGTATCTAAATGCAAATACTATTATGCATTAACTTTCAAAGAGGCTACTAAAAATGCCTGCCAAGTTTCTTTTTTTCTTTTCTTTCTTGCTTTCTTTTTTTTTTTGAGATGGAGTTTCACTCTTGTTGCCCAGGCTGGAGTGCAATGGCGCAATCTTGGCTCACCACAACCTCCACCTCCCTGATCCTAGCGATTCTCCTGCCTCAGCCTCCAGAGTAGATGGGATTATAGTCATGTGCCACCACGCCTGGCTAATTTTGCATTTTTAGTAGAGATGGGTTTTCTCCATGTTGGTCAGGCTGGTCTCAAACTCCTGACCTCAGGCGATCTGCCCGCCTTGGCCTCCCAAAGTTCTAGGATTACAGGTGTGAGCCACTGTGCCCAGCCCCACCAAGTCTCTTAAAGTGTGGACCAGACATTAATATGTCTGTAGTCACTTAGGGGAGCTAATGAAAATACTTTTAAGATTTCTTATATTCTGATGTTCAGGAATGGTAGGAAGTGAAAGTAAAACAGCTAATAGAGGTCATTAGTGCCGTGGGCACTTTTCTACAAAGGTAGACAAATGACAAAGAAAGGTCAGGCCACCAAGCTGATCCTTGGCTGTGTAGCCCTTCCATGTAAACAGTGGGTCCAGGACAGACACTTCTCCAGGGCAGACACACTGGTTTTAGATTTGTTCATGAACTTAAGTGAGACCAACGAATCCAGTGACCATCAGTAAGCTTTTTACTTTTCCTCCTCCAAGCCATAATTTTATTTTCATAAATCTAAAGAGAATGAATTTTCATTAATTTTTAGTTCTTCACTGCTTGGGGAAGGGGGGTGGATTGCTTTATTACTCATTAATATTGTGAGGCATACAGAATGCCTACTATATGCAGGGTTTCAGGTGCAAAATGATTAAGAATGATCCTATAGCTTTAATAATTGTTTTAACATTTTTATACATTTGGATAATATGTACACAGACAGATACATAGTCACCCTACCTTATTTCAGACAGAATTTCAGGCAATCTTGCTATTAAAATCTTTTGACATCTATATGTTTTGTTTCTACTTTACCTGGTTCCTTAAGATAATTAAGTATTTAGGGCAGCAGGAAGAGGAGGATTTCTAGTGAGAGATAGAAAAAAGCCCCCATAGATGTCTTTAATGTTGAGTATTAAGGAAAACAATCTAAAGTATCATTAGACTTGAGTAAACTATAAGATTCAGAATAAAAGTGAATCTATATTTTAAAAACATGTTTAATTTTGAAATAATTTTAGATTTGCAGAAAAGGTGCAAAACATGGAGAGTTCACGTATATCCTTTGTCTAGCTTTCTCTAATATTAACAATTTACAAATCATTATACGGTGATCAAAACCAGGAGATTAATATTGGCACAATACTGTTAACCAAACCACTGATTTTTTTTTTTCTCACCAGTTTTTCTCCTAAGCCCTCTTTTCTGTTCCAGGATCAAATCCAAGATCTCGCGTTACATTTACTTGGTGTTTTCTTAATCTCCTCCCATCTGTGACAGTTCCTCATTCTTTCCTTGGCTTTTATGATAAGTATTTTTGAGAGACCCTGGTTATTTATTTAGTAGAATTTCTTACTTTGAGTTTGTTCAATATTTTGTCATGATTAGATTGAGATTGTGCATGTTTTTGCTTATTTTTCTTAAGCCACAAAATGCTTTTGTGTCTTTCTCATTGCACGCACAGTATCAGAGGATGCATGAAATTGATAGGTCTTGTTGCCAGTGGTGTTAACCTTGATCACTTCATTAAGGTTGTGTCCATCAAGTTTATATGCACTGTAAAGTTACTGTTTTTTCTTTTTAATTGATAAATATCTTTGAGGAGATACTTTGAGACTTTGTTAATACCTGCTTCTTCTTGAACTTTTGTCCACTGATTTCATCTTTCATTGGTGGGCTCTTACATGCAACAATTATTGCTCTGAGATTTGCCTAATAGTGATTTTTTAAAATTTACCTCATTTTATCTGTATTTGTTAATTGGAAGAGCTGTCCCTTCTTTTGTGTTTATTGATCCAATTATTTATATCACTGTATTTTCATGGACGTTTTATTCTGTGGGTTATAAGCTCGTACCATCATTATTTATTTTGTGGCTTAGGTTCCAGCTTTGACTTTGGCTAATTACCGTTTGCTTTCTACATCTTTTTAATAGAACCCATCCTTTCTGAGTACTTGCTTCTTTTCTGTAATTACAATATATGCCAGGCTAGGCTCATCTTATATTGTTCCTGCCCCAGGCCTGGAATTAATGACTTCTTCATGGAGTCGCGGTTTCTTTTGTCAGGGAATGATATTTGGAAATCAAGTTTCTACACAGCCTTCCAGCACCACTTATCCAGGGGAGAATACTATTTTTTCTGCTAGGGTTTGGTCTGTCCTATAAATTTCTTTATTTAATATTTTTAGTGCCCCTTGATCTTTTCTGTTTTCAATGTTTTCTTGTCAAGACATTTGCCTTCCATTTCAGTACTTAGTATTCACAATACAACTAATTCTAATTTATGCTAATCGTCATTTCTTGATAAATTTAAAAAACATTAAAGATTTAATTTTGCTGTCCTCCTTTTATCCTTTATAAAAATTTTGAAACTGATTTAAACAAGAATTCTAAAAATATTCTGTCATACTGACTCAGATCACTATTTGACGTAAATGAGGTGGTAACCTGGGCATTCTCTGTTTGACGCCCTCCCCCATCGTCCCCACCTGGCTCCTCCATACCATGCTCTTCTTTGTCCTTCACTGCCCTATGCTCTGAGTCTGACCCTTCACACTGCATTTCCCAGGTCCCCCTGCCCTCTGGCTTCTGATGGGGATCAGCCAGTGTGGGTACCAGCAGGAGTCTGGAGGGTAGGGAGACAGTGAGTTTAGGTGTGTGGTCTGGCTGTGGCAGTGGGTTCCTAAGCCACAGATCCTTTTAACCACTTCCATAGCTCCAACTGTCACTGGATCTGGTTAATACTGTTTCCTTTCCCTTCCTTTTCTAGCCTAAAAGAGTTCATGGTTTCCTGCTATTGTCAGCCCCGGGTGCCTTTTCATCCCTTAAGGTTACCTTACACCCTGTTCACAGATAGTGCAGAGTTATTTCATTACGTTCTTCTCTGATAAACTCTTTTGAGGGAATACTATCTCTGCCTTCTGTTGACACTACTTAAACAACATAATGGTTCGTGTTTTTATTATAAACAATTTTCTAAAATTTAACAGAAACATGCATTTATCAGTTTATCAGGAGCACTAAAAATGTACATTTTAAGGTAATTGTTTATTAAACTGTAACAAGGTTTCTAGCAATTTTAGATTGAATTTGATGTTCCCAAACTGCTTTAGATTCATGCCATAATTATAAATTTTTGTGTCAGATTTTGCTATAACTGTGGTAATTTTAAAAAATCCACACTCAAAATGAGATAAGTGTCTGTTGACCAAAGAGAAAATAGCTTTCCCGTATGTTACATGGATTTTAAAACAGAGAAACTGCTCCCACAATAGAATTGATGTTCCCATGATACCACCTTTAGAAAGGAAAAAATAAAACTGAACTGATGTCACCTTTCAGGTATAAGTATTGGAATCTTAAAGAAGTTACAGAATTATAACTCTTGTCTTCACCTAGACCATAAATTAAGGTGACACTGGCTTTTTTTTTTTTTGAAACAGTGTCTCATTCTGTTGCCCAGGCTGGAGTGCAGTGGTGCCGTCTCAGCTCACTACAACCTCCGCCCACCAGGTTCAAGAAATTCTCCTGCCTCAGCCTCCCAAGTAGCTGGGATTACAGGCACCCCCCACCACTCCCGGCTAATTTTTGTATTTTTAGTAGAGACAGGGTTTCACAATGTTAGTCAGGCTGGTCTTGAACTGTTGACCTCATGATCCACCCGCCTTGGCCTCCCAAAGTGCTGGGATTATAAATGTGAGCCACCATGCCCAGCCTGATATTGGCTTTTGAATACCCATTTTCCTCATATGACAATTAACAAATTTACATCAAACCAAAGCTCTGCTTAAAAAATATTTTTCTGAGACAAATTCTTCCTGTTCATCTGTGAATCTTATTTGGTATTTTGGAGTCATTTCTAATCATTCTCCGTGTTACAGTCCTTAGAACTGTGCTAGAGGTTAATAATGTTAATTACAAATTATCTCTATTGCTTTATTAAGCTTTCTTGTTTGTACTGTTGTATATTTACCTCATAAATGCCATGCAACACACAATAATGTTAGACAAAGTTTTAATGTGAACAAATTAATGCAGTTTTCTAGAAAAGCATAATCTAATCTATATTTTTTTTTTCTAGCCCATCCTATATTTAAACTTCTTGTTGCCTTTCTTATTTATGTCTTTGATGGACTTCCAGTAGTTTCTATGACTAGAGCTTATAGTGATGTGTCTTGTGCAGACTGGGTAATGGAACACTAAGCTTGTATACTTGAAAATGATAGCCTTAAATGGTCATATCAGCCACCTGTCCCCCAAAAATAATAGTAATAATTAAGGCCAGCAATAGCAGTTATTTTTCCATCAAAAAATAAAAATTTAAAGTAAAAATATTATTTTATTATTTTTAAGCCAGCTGTCTCAAGATCTTATCTAATTTGGTTTCTGGGGTTTTTGAGGGTAATGTTTCCCAACACCCCACTTCTCCTATGCTTATCCTTACACTTAGGCATGAATTTACAAAGCAATGCCTCAGAATGTTTCTGGAAAAATATGTTAGAATTACATCATATGGCTGAATAGCAGTGTAGTTGAATATGTTGGATTTTTAAAATTTGTGTCTTCATATTTGTTTATATTAAGGATAGAACCCCAAAGAGAATAATACTGGATTATTTATTAAATGTTTATTAAACAATAACAATACACCAGCCTCTGTACTATTCAATGAAGATATAAAGATGAAAATACAAGGTCGAGTACTTTTATAATATTTATATGTTCTGATGGTTCAAATTATTTTACACAGTGTTTTTCTTAGAAGAAGAAGTATTTGGATGATGTTCACTAAACAAAAATTTTGTGTTATCTTTGAATCTGTTTGGTAGGTTTATGATGTTAGTTTTAAATTCCTGGTTAGGTTTAGTTCAAGTATATTTACCAAAGACAAATTAGCAATACAGGGACCATCAGGTTAGGGATTTATTTCATTATAGTAATAGGATTATATCATTTGGAATCAGAATTTATTTTACACTTGGTCTATTTTTAAATCATTGTACATGACTTAAATGTCAAATTATAATGTAAAATAATTATTTTCAGTTATGCATCCCAAAATTTGAAGCCACATTTGTTTTGAGGGAATTTTGAATATGAGGACCTCAGAGTATTAGAAGTTATACTGACTGGGGATTATGTGTAATTTTCCTCTGTCGGAAAATCTATCTGTGATTATATGTTTTCTTTTTAATGTATGAAGACCTCAGAGTATTAGAAGTTATACTGACTGGGGATTATGTGTAATTTTCCTCTCTTGGAAAATCTATCTGTGATTATATGTTTTCTTTTTAATGTATGAAGCCCTCAGAGTATTAGAAGTTATACTGACTGGGGATTATGTGTAATTTTCCTCTCTTGGAAAATCTATCTGTGATTATATGTTTTCTTTTTAATGTACATAAACAAGTAAAAACACAATGAGAGCTGTAGCTGTAGACTCTGTACTATAATATTAGTAACTGCTAATCTACCCACAAATTTTGGTGAATTTTTTGTGCATATTACAGTAAAAATTACTACCACCACCTTAAGAGCTGATTGGAATTACATATTTATTTTATTTTATTTTATTTATTTTTTTGAGATAGAGTCTCACTCTGTCACCTAGACGGGAGTGCAGTGGTATGATCTCGGATCACTGCAACCTCTGCCTTCAGGTTCAAGTGATTCTCCTGCCTCAGCTTCCCGAGTAGCTGGGACTACAGGCATGAATCAGCAAGCCTGGCTAATTTTTGGTATTTTTAGTAGAGACAGGGTTTAGCCATGTTGGCCAGGCTGGTCTCCAACTCCTGACCTCAGGTGAATCCACCCACCTCAGCCTCCCAAATTGCTGGGATTACAGGCATGAGCCACCATGCCTGGCCTGTATATTTTAATTCCGTATTTTGCTTATATTTTAAATTTTTAAGCATTTGCATAATTAAAGACATTACTTACAAGTAAGGGGAATTCTACTAGGTTAGATCTTTTAAAACCTCTAAAAATTAATTCATTTTTAAGTAACAGTTTGTTGCTATGTACCTTTAATAAATATAGCAATTAGAGGTTTCATATTCAAGAACTGTCACTTGCAAGGACTGGATACCCTAAAAATTCACAACTCTAAAGAAAAGGGAAAAAAATCTGCCTATTGAGCCATATAAAAGGGAAGAACAAGTAACTTTCAGACAGAAGTGATAAGAGGTGAAATAATGATGGCAAGGATTTTGTTTTCTTCATATATTTTATTAGGAGAAATACTACTGTAGGAAAGGGAAAATTGCTTCTGTGTACCCTTCTAGATTTTTTGGCTGGTCTATGAATTAAATTGACATTAGACAGATTAAAAGGAGAAAAACCACTTTAATTACTTACATATGCACAGGAGTCCCATCAAAATATGAGACTCCAGGAACCAGCCAGATGATTGAGACAGATCCATCTTAAGCTAGAGTAAGGAACAGAAATAATTTGGGGGTGCTGGGTAGTGGTAGAAACAAATTGTGGGAACGCAAGAGGAGGAAGTAAGTGGCGAATAAAAGTTACCTTGCTATGCATATATGCAGATAAAAGTCTCTTCAGTGATAAAAAGTTATCTATGAGTAACTCTCTTTCTGGCAAAGATAGATATATTTACTAATATGAATTTCCTCTACAAATGGGAAATTATACTTTATTTTAAGCAGATGGGGAGCCGTGAAGTACTTTTTCTGCATTAACTGGTTCTGTTTCTTTTAGTTAAAAATAATACAACAAAGTGGCATATTTTGGGATGACTTGTTCTGACCCCATCACTACTTGGTGGTAAAATACTACCCAGCATTATAATATCATGTGGTACTTTCTTTTAAAAAGTGTTTAAACATGATAAAATTTCCTTAAAGCTTTATGATGTAAAATGAGATATCTCAGATATGGACTTCTCCAGTGAGAGGATGCCAAAGGTTTTATACCTTTCATATTCTATTGTGGGTTGGGGTGCAGTGGAGAAGAAATGCTAGCGTATTTGTAGCTTTATCAAGTTGAAAACTCAGAGTATCTAATTATTATTCAGAAATCAAATTGTTGTCCATGGACTTCCTTCTCCAAGGCGATTCAAAGCACTTACTACAAAAAGGGAAGATCACACCTTGCTTCTCTGTTTTCCTTCCTCCAGGCAAAACCTTGTGTTACTTGTTTGGCTTAACAGAATTAACTTCTCTCCTTGGATCGCTTGTCATTGTTTTTATATAGTTCAGTAACTATTAAGTACTTTTCATGTGAGATTAAAAGCATACTACTTCTGGAGGGTCCCTGGCGTGCTTCAGTCCTGTGACTGGGCAGCATGTTTTTCATCTTCCTAACTCTGGGCAGCAAAGCACTTCTGGAAGGTAACCCACCCTTGATATTTCTTCTTTGGGGGTTGGTGAGCAGTACGGGTGAAACTGCTGCCCTATCAGCTTGCCCAGAGTCACAAAGAGAACCTCACACTTGGAAGGGACCTTGTTTCTTGTCTGCTCCCGTTCTTCTGTTCATTCAGTGATGTCCTAATCTACCTGCTGTAGTCCTCAGTGTGGTTCAGGCTTTGCTCTACCTATCCATTCAGATTTGGGCACCAAGCTACAAAATTCATATTTTCACAGATCTCAGCTTTGTCCTCCTTCAGGTACTATGCCTCCCAGTTGTAGTCTTGAAAAAAAAGGAAATGAGAAGAAAGTGACCAGCATTCTCAGGGCTGCCTCAAAGCTAGAGATAGAGAAGAGGAAGAAGCTCACAAACTTGAGTGTGCTGAGCACAGCTGACACCAAGGCCAGCCAGTGCTCCCTGTATCTTTATGCTCTGTAAATTCAGTGACTTGAGGGCAGCACCTGGGACAGCTGCTTGCAGTGTTCTCGCATTCTCCTTTTTCCTGAGCCACAGTGCACATTTAGGCAGAGGCCTTCAAGCCACTGACCATTGTTTGCTTGCTTGCTCTCTTCCTCTCTCCCTTTTCTTCCTCCTTTCCTCCATTTCTTCCTCCCTCCCGCCATCCCTTCTTTCTTTCCTTCCCTCCCTCCTGCCTTCCTTCCCTCTTTCCTTTCTTCTTTCAACAAATATTTGATGAACACCTATCTAAGGTGATCAGGATACAGAATTGAACTCAGTCACTACTCATATGCAGCCAACATTTAGTAGAAATGACAGTACCTAAAGAAATACACAGTGTAAGTTGAGCTAACTGCTATGATGAACACTAAAGCAGGATGAAGAGGTTAGCTAAGAGCTGTCTTTGGGAGAGAAGTACTTCAATAGAAACCTGAATAAAGTGAGGGGAAAGCCATATGCATGATGAGGGTAGTAAGCATGCTTACTTCTTTGATCTTACTAGGAAGAAGGTCCATGAGCTCATTTCCTAATAGGCTGGTTCAATCCATTGCTACCAATAGGAAGTCTACAATTTTGTTTTACATACTCACCACTAAAATATTTGCTTCCAGCATCAAAATTTACTCAGAAAAATAAGATTGGAATTTAATTTAAACTTTTGGTTAAAACTGTGCTTTTCAAGAATTCTGCTTTAGTAGAATAGTCTTATGTTTGCCTTTATTTTTACTGTGAAATATGAATCACATTGAAATGTATAATTTTAAGATGAGAATCATTTTGTGATTCTTCAGTTCACTGAAAATGAAGTGCCTAATTTTGATGAGATAAATTGTTCCATTCTTTGTTGTAGTTGTAGATTTACCCATAGTTGGCTTCTATCTGTTACATTCAGATGATAACGATAAAATGTGTCATTTCTATTCAATTTTCCAGCACAGACTAGCTAGAAGAAAAACTATTTTTCTGCTAGGTTTTTGTCATTCTTAAAAAAAGTCTTTAGTATTTTTAAATGCCTTCTGGATATGAAGAGCCTTTAAATGCAATACTAAAAACAACTTTTCATATGTGAAAATGTTTTATTTAAATTATTTTGTTGTAACCAGGTGTGGTGGCTCACACCTGTAATCCCAGCACTGAGGCTGAGGCAGGAGAATCCTTGAACTGGGGAGGCGGAGGTTGCACTGAGCCAAGATCTTGCCACCTTAGCTCCAGTTTGAGTGACAGAGTGAGACTTTGTCTCAAAAAAAAAAGTGTTAGGTTAGAGGATGAACCCTAATGTATTTCTTAATGGTATTCAATCAGATTTTTAAAATCCACCTTTTTGTCAATGTTTACATAAAAATGCCTTGAAAAAAATGAAAACTATGCAAATTAGGATTAAGAAACTACATCTTGATTTGATTCTTTTTGCCTATTTCAAGAGACAGGCTTCCAATTTATTATGCTGTCCCACGTAGGTCAGTGGATAAAAGAAAATGCCAGGACAAGTAGTGAATAAAGATCGTTATACAAAGGAATTTACACTGTTTAAAGATGTTCTTAAGTTTAATGCTTCTTTCACCTGCTTATTTATTATTTTCTACTACATGAGTTCATACTTTCTTACTTCATAATGAAATGCTACTCTTATTTCTTAATGAGCCTTGCTTCATAATTCTGCAAAGTTATTTACACAGAGAGATGGTCAGAACTACTGTCCAGGATTTCAGTGATTTCTGGATTGAAGTCCAGAATTGAAGTACCAGTAATTGACTGAGTTGCTTGCTTGCCAGTTATTGTAAATAAACTGATATCATGCCTCAGACTAATGATGTCATAGAGAAGATTCATTTTTTAATTTCATATATCTGTAGCATATATCAGTAACTTTACCCAAACCCTAATAAAAGTTTGTTAACTTAATGTATTTGTGCATGAACTTAACTACCACTAGTTCTCTAATACTTCTCTTGAAAATTATAAAACCCCAATTGTATATTACACCTATTTGAAGATAATCTGTTCGAAGATAATCTTTCATGAATTTTTTTTTTTTCTTTGCAAAGTCTTTTCATCACTAGGAAAATCCAGGTGTAATGTTTTGAGTGTCAGGTTTCATTGCCATAATGCCTTCTGATAAATTGTAAAACAAAATTTGGAATCTTTCAAGATAGCATGGGTAGCCTTGCTGCAAAGCCTTGCAGAACGGGGGCTTGTCTGTCCCCTTCCCTCACCCTCGTTGCCTTCACAGACGCTCCGTTACAGTCAGCTTCTATTTGGCTTGCTGTTTGGAAACAGTTTCATTGTAGTCTATCTTGGGTAAAAGAGAGTTAATTAAAAAACAGACATGTTTAAATTAGTGATAGAGGGAACTATGGTGAATTTTGTTTATAGCATCCAACATTTGAACTTTTTCCTAAATGAAAAGTTATATTAAAAAAAAAAACTTCTCATAAAAAAGTCCTCATTGGAAGTTTCATTCAGTTTATGTTTTCTCCCTCGTTACTTCCCTACATCTGAGACACTCATCTTGTTCTTTTCTCAATGGCTGTGTTAGAAACTAGTAAATATGTCTTGCTTCCTCTGCCTTCCCTGCTCATTCTCAGATGATCAGAAAGTCATGTAGGCTTCCTGCTTTTGTTTCCCAGGAATTAAAAAAATCTTAGTCACAACATCAAAAGTCTAGGTAATGCAGCCTTTAAAACTTTCACTTCCCAAAGGTTACTTGTAGTGAACGTGTTTATAGTTCCTTAAGAAAGGGATCTGTATGAAACTTGGTGTTAATAATAAAAATGGCAACACTAGATAGAATGCTGGGCTAGAGAGATGGTTATTTCTAGAGATTCACCAACTGAAGGAGAATGTATCACACTGTACAGTGCTTTTCTTCCCAGATTGTCTAACATCTGGGTATAGTTTTCAGTATTCATTTCCACGGAGGCACAGATTTGTATTTGGTTGGCCTTTTTCTTACTGTCAGTTTTAAAAATCTTTAAAATGAAAATCACTTCTCTTTGGAATCAACTCAGAAAAAATAGTAGCTCAACTTTAAATCAGCTAATGGTTAAATATTGTTAGAAATAAATTACTTAATTCCTTGAGTTAGCAGGTCCTTATTCCCAGCTTATTTAAAAAAAAAAAATAGAAACCTCAGCGAAAACTACAAACTAGTCCCAATGGATTCAGAATTTCTGAATCCAAAAGACTGAAAATAAGCAGCACAGCTCATTTTTTTAAAAATTAAGATTGTTAATTCTCTTGTTCTGTGATTCTCTTTGAGATGGCCCACATCTGTTGCTGAGTAAAAAGATTAATATTGAGAGACCTTACTAAATTATAGAAGAAACTTCTTTGAGAGGTATAGTAATAAGAAATTGCTGTTAGAATTATTTATACTTACGATATGGGGGTTGTACAGCATCACTTAACTGCTAAAGCTATTTTTTTAATCCACATAGTTCTCAATAACCATAATAGTAAAAAACCAACAAGAGGCATAGGAAATAGAAGGCTTTTAAATGTATTTCATATTATTATGAGATGTTCATTTTCCCAACCAGCTATTTCTTGTTATTGTGTAGATGCTAGGAGGAACAAAAAAGGGTGTTGTTTGTCCTGACTTCACTCATTGAGGGAGAAAATAAAAATGGCAGGGTAACGTCATCTTATTATAACGTTGCAAATAGTTTTTAAAACCCAGAAATTTGGGCTGGGCACGATGGTTCATGCCTGTAATCCCAGTACTTTGGTAGGCCAGAGCAGGCAGATTGCCTAAGGCCAGGAGTTTGAGATCGGCCTGCCCAACCTGGTGAATCCCTGTCCATAATAAAAATATAAAAATTAACCAGGTGTGGTGGCACACACCTGTAATCCCAGCTACTCAGGAAGCTGAAGCAGCAGAATCACTTGAACCTGGGAGGTGGAAGTTGCAGTGAGCCGAGACTGTGCCACTGCACTCCGGCCTGGGCAACAGAGTGAGACTCTGTCTTAAAAATAAATAAAATTAATCCAGAAATTTTAATAAAGGGGGATGCCAAAAATACTAATAGTAGTTAATTTTTACTGAGCACTTATTAAATGCCAGTCACTAGTCTGAACATTTTATGTATTCTCTTATTTTATAATCACTCAGCAAGGAAATCTAATTATTTCCTTTTGATAGGTGAGATAACTGAAGCCCAAATATGTAAAGCAGCTTGCCTGAGGTCGTAAGCTGGTATGTAGGGGAGCCCAGATTCAAACCAAGGAGCCTGACTACAGAATTGGAATGCTTATCTCCTCCTGCTTCAAAAATTCATGAAGCATATGCATTAGCTGAGACATGCTATTGTGAGAATATGAGTTAGCCTTAAGCAGTTTGCTTTATGAATAACCATATTATAATTGCACAATAATGAATAGGAAGTATTATGAGTTTTAAGATACACATTAAGATGAATTATGAAAATAAAGAATACATCCTTCTGGGACTGATTATCAATGGCAATTCATTTATATCAATATACTAACCCTAAGCAATTAATCAGAATTATGATAATTATGATCATATCTTTATTCCAGACATCTAGAACAACTTGACAAATATCCATTTATCCTAAAAGCACCTCTCTGGAATAGTCTTGAGACCAGATAATATAACTGCTATTACAGTGTCTAAGATTTAAATAAAAAAAAACCCAAAGGCACAGAAAACTCAAGATTTGTCTCAATGTGTTCAGCATGCTTAGCCTTGTTGCTGCCTCACATACTTTCCCCCTTTAGGTCTCATGGTATATATGTTAGAGCTCTGAGATGAGTTTAGTGTTGCCTAGGCCAGGCCAACTTCTCACCTCTGTGCATCCTTGCAGCTAAGATCAGCCTCGAATTGTCCAACTGAGAGGAACATGCCCATGCCTACTTCTGCATGGAAGCAGTGAGGGAAGGGGGGGGGCATCCAAATTGCCTGCAGGGCTTTTCCAGCCAACATTCCTTCCCCCAAGTCCTACAGAGAACGTAGTAAGTCACTAGCTTTGAGGTGTCTTGGCTTGCTAAAAGTTTACGGACAGCTGAGTTAGACAATGCATGAATACGATTGACCCTATCAAGTCACCTGTGGGGCTCCTGCTTTGTTTATTAGTTCATCCATGGAAAAGGGCTAGCCTTATTCTTACTTCAAGGCCACAAACTCTGCCTTTTATTCTGGGAGACAGTCTCCAAAATGTGTGTCACTGATTACAGGGCGAAGTGGAAAAAGCAGTTTGGTCTACACCAGTTTATCACTGTTTCTGACCAAAGGCCAAAGACATGGCCAATGTGGCATCACCTTTGTACCCAGCAGCATTTTATGGAATTTTCTGATATGAAATCAAAATATGCTATCCTCCAGAGAAATATTGTGATAATCTAGGTGAAACTAGTATTGCAGCAGGATGACTTCCTTTTCTTATCTTAGCTTTTATTTCCCAGGCAATGTTTTTAAGACATGTTGGCTGCTTTCTCTTCTACTCCAAGAAACCAAATGCCATAAATTGCAATTCCTTCAAAGATAAATACTCTTATTTTGACTTAGCACAAATTAAAACCATATTGCATTATACAGAGTTGCCTCAAATCAGTGATTTTCAATAAAGTTAATGATACTTTATGCACACACACACACACACACACACATTTAACCATTTGAGTCGAGTTTTTAAAGTCTTTTGTGACCAACATCAATACAGCAAAGTATTTTTCTGGCTATTGGGATGTGCTGTGAATCCTTTAATTGTTTTTAGAAAATCCTGCTGCTTTGATATTTAGGATGGAAAGACCTAATGATGCAAAAAAGCACCCCAAAACCCAAAAACCAACCACTAATATCCCCTTTATTATAATTTTCTGACAATGGAGAATTATATTAGTAAATAGAAGTTTTTTTCTTTTTGAAGATGTAGTCATTTTGTGTTTTGAAGACATTTTAAAAATCCCACTCAATATCATATCTGAAAAGCAGCACAGCTGTAAAGTTGACTTAGTATTATTTTTCTTTGTTGGCTACACCTGGACTTGCCTTTTTACACATATTATCTCTAAGTCACACAACAGTCTTGCAAGGTAGGAGTGACAGGGTACATTGGGGGAGTTGCAGTTTAGAGGAATACCATGGTTGAGATCAGGTAACAATTACCTGAAGGTGCCTGAGTTAGAGATCTGGGTCTCTCTCACTCCAAAGCCACTAACCCCAACTTAATTTGCTGAATTATGAAATGCCAAGAAGAAATAAACATCATTTGTAGAGGAAAGGTGAGAATGATGTGATAGCATTTGCATTCTGCCTTTGAACCCTGTGAGGACAGCGCCCAGGTGGGAAGGGTCTTCAGTCTCCACAGTCTGCCTCTTTGACTCTCTGCCTGAAGCCACTCTGTTTGGCCCCTCCTGTGATCTCCCAAATTTTGAAACTGTTCTGGCATGAGGCTGCCTTAATAAATTCTCATAAGCATGTCACATGTCTAGGTCTTCCTATGGCAGGTTTGTGGTTTTTCAGGGCGTATTTTACATGGAGGAAGGCAAAATGTAAACAAGAACTGAACTAGTCACAGGGTTGACAATTGCTAGGGTTTTCTTTTTTTTTTGAGACAGAGTTTTGCTCTTGTTGCCCAGGCTGGAGTACAATGGCGCAATCTCTGCTCACTGCAACCTCCTCCTCCTGGGTTCAAGTGAGTCTCCTGCCTCCGCCTCCCAAGTAGCTGGGATTACAGGCATGCACCACCATGGCTGCCTAACTTTTTTGTATTTAGTAGAGATGGGGTTCCACCATGTTGGACAGGCTGGTCTTCAACTCCTGACCTCAGGTGATGCACCCTCCTTGGCCTCCCAAAGTGCTGGGATTACAGGCATAAGCCACCTTACCCGGCCCAATTGCTGGTATTTTAAGCAAAAATACCCTCCCATCTTGAAGCAGACCAGGGCTGGTATGTGGATTTTAGAACCTTCTAGGCAGCCTGCATTGGTTCCTCTGACCCACTAGATTTCCTCAATGACTCTCTGACCCCAATGACACCTTCCTGGTGCTTCTGGCCATGATGTACCAACCTTCCTGGGTACTTTTCATTTCAGTTCCCTGGAAATCACACCTTGTTGCTAACTCCTCCTTGATATTTCTCCTGGCAGTTCAGCTTTCCTGATGTGCTTTCTGGCTGGGAGTTCTCAACAGGTGCTGTCCTTTAGTGAAGGTCAGTTCACTTACAGTGAAGCTGGTTTCTCTACTTTGTCTTTATGATGGCCTTCAGTCACTAGGGAGAATGCCATTTTATCATGGAACACAGGCCAACAAACTCCTGTCTCTTCCTGTTTTCTCCGTAAATTTGTCTTGGGTCACCTACAAAATTCCCAACCCCTTCTGAGAGCTTTCAGTGAATCATTTGCAAAGCAAAGAAGATGAGCATGTCTAGGATTAAGCAATTGGGATCTTCCTAGATTAGTTACTCCTCTCTGCCCACCTCCCCAGGTTTCCTCTGACCCATTATCCAGGTGGTGCTGGAGGAAATTGAAAGGCTTTCCAAAGTCTTTTAATGACCCCCTCAAAGCACATGGCATTTTATACATACCCTGACAGGTGGGGGCTGACCTGGCACTATCAGCTAGACCATCATGTTTTCCTGCAAAACATAAACAATTCCATAGATTACCACCATCAGACAAGGTCATGCTGTTACCATGATGGATAAAGACATAAAACAAAACCATTCTGTAGTCATGCCAGAACACTGACAACCACATGAATGTTGTCCAAACCAGAGAAATAACCAAGCATTCCCCCATGCTGACTAATAGCAGTGCTGCTGCAGGCTTACTATTTATCACTGTTGCCTGCTTTTTTCTTCCTGCTTCTAAGTAAATCTTAAGATATCCCATCATAGAACTATGGCCACTTCCTGACAGTGTTCAATCCAGATCATCTTTGAGCCTTCCACCAAATCATCTAACACAAGTCCATGTTCTATGTTAAGTCCTCTCTAATACCCTCTTTCTGAGACACCCCACAGTTCCCCACGGTGTGTGTTTTCTTCATTGCACAAGCTAATAAGCCAACTTTACCAACTATAGGTATGCTCCTGGTACCTTCAGCTGGAGGATATCGACAATATCATGACATTGTCATAAATATCTATTACTTATATAGGACTTGCATGTGCCGGATGCTGTTGTAAGTTATTCACATATATTAACACCTCTAATCTTTGTAACGAATAATGAGATTGGCACTTTTATTATTCCTGCTTTGCAGATGAGGAAGCTGAAGCACAGAGAGGTTGAGTAAGTGGAAGTCCTGTTTCTCTAAAGAGAGACATTTCATTACAAGTTTGAGCAGAAATTACAGAACAGGCCAAAGGAACACTTCATTTCTTCATGGCCTTTAGGACCTGGGTGACTGAGAGCTAGACACGTGCCCTTGGGCTATTCCAAATGGGGAGAAGATCCTCTCTACTTGCTCATTTTAAGTCAAAATCTCAAGGTTGGGGAAAGGGTAAAAGAGTAGGCCAATTTGTGAAGACTTGTTATTTTATTCAATGCAAACATATCTCTTGCTAAGAACAGTGAGTTTATATAGATTTTCATGTATCATGTGCATATATCCTATGATATTTATTGAGTGCTTTCTCTGTGACAGGCATGATTTTAGATTTTTATTAATCATTGACAAGCTTGCGATGTCTCAGTGCTCATCTCACTTAATTTCTCGGCAACTTTTGACATAGTTGATCACTCCCTCATTGAAAAACATTCAATAAACTTCCTGGCTCTCTCCCTGTCTCCTTGACCATGCTGTCTCAGTCTCCTTTGCCTTCTCTTCTCCCTTACTGTTACACATTCCTGGAGTGGCCCTGTTTCAGACTGCCATCGTCTTCTTTTCAGCATCTATATTTGCTTCCAGGGGGATCTCATCCAGTCTCATAAATTCAAATACCACCCACATAACTGATGCCTTCAAATTAATTTGGCCATAACCACAGACTGCTATACCAAACTGCCTGCTTGACACATAATATCACCTCTATCCAGTCTGTCAGAAAATCATTTCAGCTCCGTATTACAAATATATCCAGAATCCAACCGTTCTCACCATCTTCACTGGTGTCACTGTACTCTAGACCCTTGTCTGTTGACTGGATTAGTGCTGTAGCCTCCTAACTGCTCTCCTTATTTTTACCCTTGCCCTCTACAATAGCTCCTCCCTTTCTTTTTACATTAAAGTATAACATAAACATAGTGATGTGCACAAATCTTAATTGTACAGCTTGATTTCTACAGATGTTTATACCTGTGTACTTAACACCCAGATCAAAAGATAGATCATTCCCAGCCTCCGCCCCCCTGCCCCAGGAGGCTTCTTCCTGCCTCTCTCACTGCTGAAAGCAACCACTCTCTAGACTTCTATCCCCATAAATTAATTTTGCCTATTTTAATGCTCCTTATATATGGGACCATACAGTATGTACTGTATTATGTCTGTTTTTTTCTTCATTCAACATTACATCTGTGTAATTCATCTACATTGTTGCTTGTAGAAGTAATTCGTTTTTTCCCTTGTTTTATGGTATTCCATTATATGAATATACCATAATTATCCATTCTACTGCTGATGGTCATGTGGATTAATTCCTATGACGATTGCTGCTATGAATGAAAATGTGTGTTCATTCCTCTTGGGTACTCAATATTCTTAAAACAGAGGTCAGACAGTCCTGTTGAAATGTCAAATTACATAATTTCTTGCTCATAACCCTCCAGCAGCATTCCGTCTTTTCAGAGTAAAAGCTAGAGTTCTGGCAAAGTCCTATGAGACTTTATACTCTTGTACTTGAATATGGTCCATTTTATAAAAGCATTGACATTGGAGCTCCTTAGAAGTAGAAAATCATGTGTCCCTCCTAGGTTTACGGAATCAGAACCTGCTTTGAGCAAATCCCCCAGGTAATTCACATGCCTGTTAAAGTTTGAGGAACTCTGTCCTTGGCAGTCTGTCCCTTTGCCATCACCCTTCCAACCTCGTCTTCTACCACTCTCTCCCTTGCTCACTCCACTCGGGCCACATGGGTCACTTTGCTGTTTCTTAAACACCCCAGGCACTTCATAGCTAAAGGGTTGTCTGGGCAAGACCTCGTGAGCAGTTTCCTTTTCTCACCCAGTCATAGGGTTCCTGTGTGACCTTAATTTTATGGTACGGTGTCTTTTTATGCCCATAATGAATGAACCCAGAGGACCATTATGGGTGATGGACATAGGATGACTAAGGGCAGGTAACAGTGATGGGAGGTGAGGGAAGGCAGCAATGGGATGAACAAAAATAGTCGTCAGAAGGAAAAGATAAAGACTGGAGTGAGGTCAAGAGCTCCTCCGGGGCAGGAGTAGGGTCACATTTCTCTTTGGCCCCTATAGTGCTTGTTTTGATTATATGGCCTCTTTGATTGAGGTCAGAATTTCTCATCTTCAACACTGTTGACATTTGGAGATGTGAGTTATTTTGTTGTTGTGTGTGGGGGGCGCCCTGCATATCATATGATGTTCAGTAGCATCCTTGGCCTCTACACACTAGATGCCAGTAGCATACTTCAGTTGTGACAATCATAAGTGTTCCCAGACATTGCCAAATATCCCCTGAGAGGCAAAATCATGCCTGGTTGAGAACCAGTGCTTTAAGACTAAAACATCCTAAAGGTATCAGGGAATTACCTCTGCTTAAGTCCTTGACCACTGCTGGGCTTTGGTCTCACTCCAGTTTGCGTCGAGAACTGTAGGAGGTCTGAGATTTTTATCCTACATGCAGGCTAGTAAGTCAGCCTGCCACAGGTTCATGGGTGCTGGCAGAAGATACATGACTCCTGGGTCAGAGACAAAGGATTTATTACTCATGTCAATAGTAACATCCAGTGTATTCACATTTTCTTGCATCCATTCTCCTTGCCCTCAGGTCCCACAGGAGCTGTGTGATCAGGGCCAGGAAATACCTAGATATATAGTGGCTTACATTACACGAGATGAAGTCTGAGCTAAAGGCATCCAAATCTAGATATAAAGGATCAACATTTATTGACCTATAACTGTGTGCTGTTATTGAAATAATACTAATGGGAAATAAGCATGCCTTTCCTTTTCTCTTGAAAGAGACACCATCTCTGTCTTCCAAGGGTTTGGTTATATACAAATCTTTTCTGGAGGAAAGGCTGTCCGTGTCTTTGCTTGCAAGGCATAGAAATGTGAGAGACCCATGGAGACTTGCCTCTCAACTACAGAACACAAATTTTGGCTCATCCACCTCTCTCCCCTCTCTCCCCTCTCTCCCCTCTCTCCCCTCTCTCCCCTCTCCCCCCTCTTCCC
>PVKP010030063.1:0-28311 GCA_004027715.1 Plecturocebus donacophilus
TTGGATGGAATGTTCTATAAATGTCTATTAGATCTGGTTGATTGGTAGTATTGTTTGGGTCTTCTATATACTTGCTGATTTTTTTGTATATTGCCTTTATAAAATACTAAGAGGAGAGAATTGATGTCTCCAACTGTAACTGTGATTTGTCTATTTCCATTTTCAGTTCTGTCGTTATGTGCATTATGTATTTTCAAGCTACACTTAGAATTGTTATACCTTCTTGGTGAATTGATTCTTTTATCATTGTGCAATGTCCTTTATCTCTGGTATATTTCTTTGCTCTGAAGTCTACTTTGTCTAATATTAATATAGTGATTCTGGCTTTTGTTTGATTGATTTTTGCATGGTGTATCTTTCACCAACCCTATTTTTTAAGTAAATCTATGCCAAGTTAGTTTCTTGTAGATAAAATATAGTTGGGTCACTTTAAAAAATTTGTTTCCGCAATCTGAGTTTAATTAATATATTTAGATCATTTATTTTTAAATGTGGATATTGATGTGTTTGAATTTATGTCTACCATTTTATAATTTTATTTTATATTTGTTTCTTGTTTTTCATTTACCTACTTCCCTTTTCTTAAGGAAGTTACAAAATGGATATTATAACTAATAAGAGAGTGTAGTAATTTTGTATTCAAAATACAAAATCAATTATATAGCTATGTATTAGCAGCAAGCATTTGTAAATGAAATATTTTTTAAAATATATTCCATTTTTCGTAACAATAAACACAAAATACTCAAAAATAAATTTAACAAATAATATAAAATACCTCAAGACTGATAACAGCAGAATAGTGCTAAAAGAAATTAAAGAAACCCTAAATAAATAAACAGAGATATATCATTATCTGGAACTGAAAGATTCAATACTGTTAAAATATCAGTTCTCCCCAGTTTGATCCATATCAATGTAATTGAGTACTCCCATTTGCCTTTTAAAAAAATGTTTATTTTAGGTTCTAATGTTCATGTGAAGGTTTGTTACATAGGTCAACTCATGTCATGGGTTTTTTTTGTACAGATGATTTCATCACTCAGATGATGAATAGATATCTTTTCTTCTCCTCTCCCTTCTTCCACCCTCCACCTTCAGATAGACCCTAGTATCTGTTGTACTTTTTGTAATCATGAGTTCTCATCATTAAGCTCCCACTTATAAGTGAGAACATCCAGTATCTGGTTTTCTGTTCCTTCATTAGTTTGTTAAAGATAATAGCCTCCAGCTTCATCCATGTTCCTGCAAAAAGCATGATACTATTCTTTTTATGGCTGCATAGTATTCCATGATGTATATGATCCACATTTTATTTATCAAATCTGTCATTGATGGGCATTTAGGTTGATTCCCTGTCTTTGCTATTATGAATAGTGCTGCACTTAACATTCATGTGCATGTGTCTTCATGGTAGAATGATTTATATTCCTTCTGGGTATATACTTAGTAATGGTATTGCTGAGTTAATGGTAGTCCTGCTTTTAGATCTTTGAGAAATTGCTATACTGCTTTCCACAATGCTTAATTTACACTCCCACCAACAGTGTATATGGGTTCCTTTTCTTCCACAACCTCACCAGCATGTTATTTCTTGACTTTTTATTAATAACCATTCTGACTGGTGTAAGATGGTATCTCATTTTGGTTTTTATTTGTATTTTTCTAAGGATCAGTGATGTTGAACTTTTTTTTATATGTTTGTTGGCTGCATGTATGTCTTCTAGTGTCTGTTCATGTCCTTTGCACACTTTTTAATGGGGCTGGATTTTTTCTTGTAAATTGTTTAAATTCCTTATAAATGCTGGATAATAGACCTTGCCAGATGCATAGCTTGCAGATATTTTCTCCCATCCTATAGGTTGTCTGTTTACTCTTTGATAGTTTCTTCTGCTGTGCAGAAGCTCTTCAGCTTAATTAGATCCCACTTGTCAATTTTTGTTTTTGTTGCAATTGCTTTTGGTGTCTTTGTCATAAAATCTTTGCCCATTCCTATGTCCAGGATGTATTGCCTAGGTTGTCTTCCAGGATTTTATAGTTCTGAGTTTAACATTTAAGTTTTTAACCCATCTTGTGTTGATTTTTGTATATGGTATAAGAAACAGGTCCAGTTTCAATGAATATGGCTAGCCAGTTATTTCAGCACCAGTTATTGAATAGGGAGTCTTTTCCTTATTGTTTGTTTTTGTCAGCTTTGTCACAGATCAGATGTTCTTAGGTGTACAGCCTTATTTCTGTGCTCTCTATTCTGTTCTTTTGGTCTATGTGCCCATTTTTGCACCAGTACCATGCTGTTTGGGTTACTGTAGCCCTGTAGTATAGTTTGAAGTCTAGTAACATGGTACTTCTAGCTTTGTTCATTTTGCTTAGATTTCCTTGGCTATTCAGGTTAATTTTGGTTCCATATGATTTTTAAATAGTTTTTTCTAGTTCTGTGAAGAATGCCGTTAGGTAGTTTGATAGGAAGCGCATTCAATCTGTAAATTGCTTTGAGCAGTATAGCCATTTTAATGATATTGATTCTTCCTATCCATGATTATGGAATGTTTTTCCATTTGTTGTGTCATCTCTGATTTATTTGAGCAATGTTTTGTAATTCTTATTGTAGAGATCTTTTACCTCCCTAGTTAGCTATATTCCTACTTATTTTATTCTTTTTTGTGACAGCTGTGAATGGGACTGTATTTCTGACTTGGCTCTCAGCTTGGCTGTTGTTGGTAGGACATTTTTGTAAGACCTAGTTTAATTGGCGTTCTCTTTTCTTTTTTCCTTTCCCCTTCTTCCTACTTCCCACTTAGGTCTTAGTAAATGCAAAATTAGCTTCGGAAATAAATTTACTTTCTTGTACCAAGACCTTGCTCTTATTAATTGGACTGTACATGCAGCAAACAAATAACCTGCTTTTTAGTTATAGTAATGAAGATAGAGTTCCTTGGACAGCCTCATCAGAAGACTTGAGGAAACAATCAGTGAGCTTTAAGATAAATCAATAAAAATTATCTGAGCAGAGATACAAAGACTAAGAAGACTGGAAAATAAGAAAAAATGAAAAGAGCATTCAAGAGCTGGGATTAATGTCAAATAGTGAAATATAAACATAATAGGACTCCCAGAAGGAAAAGACAGATAACAGAACAAACAAAATATTTGAAAAATAATGGCCAAGAATTTTCCAAAGTTAGTGACAGATACCAAACCACAGGTCCAAGAAACTTGGGGAGCGTGAAACAGGATAAATCTATGTATATTAAAAATAAACAAACAAACGAATCCTAAGTATATCATAGTCAAACTGCTGAAAACAAAGGACAAAGGTAGAATCTCGCAGGTCAGCGGAGACAAAAATGTCAGAGGCGTGTGAACCAGAGCAACTCCAACTTAAATAAGAGCTGGGTAAAACAAGGCTGAAGCCTATTGGGCTGCCTTCCCAGATGGTTAAGGCATTCTAAGCCACAGGATGAGACAGGAGGTCAGCACAAAATACAGGTCATAAAGGCCTTCCTGATAAGACAGGTTGCAGTAAAGGAGCTGGCCAAAACCCACCAAAATCAAAATGGCAAGGAGAGTGACCTCTTGTCATCCTCACTGCTACACTCCCACCAGCGCCATGACAGTTTACCAATGCCATGGCAACATCAGGAAGTTACCCTATATGGTCTAAAAAGAGGAGGTATGAATAACCACCCCTTGTTTACCATATCATCAAGAAATAACCATAAAAATGGGCAACCAGAAGCCCTCGGGGCTGCTCTGTCTATGGAGTAGCCATTCTTTTATTCCTTTACTTTCTTAATAAACTTGCTTTCACTTTGAACTGCAGACTCACCCTGAATTCTGTCTTGCATGAGATCCAAGAACCCTCTCTGGGGTCTGGATTGGGACCACTTTCCTGTAACAAAAAGACAAGTTATCTATCAAGGAACAAGGATAAGAATTAAGCCATGTCTCATCAGAAACCATAGAACCCAGAAGACAATGAAGTGACCTCTCTAAAGTGCTGAGAGAAAAAAGCTTCCAATGCAGGATTATTCTATATACTCCAAAAATATCCTTCAAAAGTGAAAAAGAAATAAAGACTTTCTCAGACAATCAAAAATGAAAGAAATGTATTGTTAGGAGACTTATTCTGTAAGAAATGTTTCAGGAGGTTCTTCAGACAGAGAAAATTGGATGTAATCAGAAACTAGAAACCACACAAAGAAATGAAGAGCATTGGAAATAGAATAAATGAAAGGAAAATATAATATTTATTTTTAATTTATTTCCTTTATTTTAAAAAATCTGTTTAAAGCAGAAATTATAACAATGTATAACAATCTTTACAGCTGTGGTAAAAATAAAAGTGTGACAAAATGGCGCAAGGAATGAATGGGAGGATTGGAAATGTGCAAAGTGGCATATATTATATGAAGTGAAGCTAGATTTATATTTTTAATCTTTATTCTAAACCCGTAATCACTAAAAACACTTAAAAAGAGGTATAATAATAATTCCATGAAGGAGATAAAGTGGAATCATAAAATACTCAAACTCAAAAAACAAGCAAAAAATATGAAAAAAAAATAATAAAACTATAAAGAAAAATAATCTCAGGACCCTCAGGGCAAGTTATGCCAGAGGAAACTGGAAACAGAGTCACTCAACATTTCCATCTTTTCACCCAAATGGATAGCTGTTGCTTCACACCCTTATGTCAGAGCCTTGTACATTACCCAGGCCCCACAGAAAGGCAAGTGGCCTCAGGCATCTCTGGATGACTGCCCTCATCAATTTCTCTTTGCTGGCCTCTAAACCTTTCAACATGTATATTCTTCCATAAAACAAGGGTATATCTATTGGGCTTCACACTAATAATCCTTATTTTCTCAGGTACAGAACAAAGACAATATGAGAGCAATCATTCTTCTGCCTACTCCCAGTCTTCCTATATGGCTTTTCTCCCTTAAGGAAATGTATAAATACTGAAGCTCCTGAAAACCTTTTCAGGGAGAATGCAAGCCACAGAGGATTTCTGTGACTCATGTTTATCTTGGGCACACCTTCAAGCTCTAGCTCAATAAACCTCGATTGATTGAGATTCTTGCCTCAGTCACTTATTTTAGTTAACAGAACAAATAGAAAACAGCCAGCAAGATGGTACATTTCAATTCAAATATGTTAGTAATCAGTTTAAATGTAAATGGTCTAAATATGCCAGTTAAACATCAGATTATCAGACTGGATTAAAGAGCTAGACTCTACTATTAATACATGCTGTCTACAAGAAAACCGACTTAAATATAAAGATGTAGCTAGGTTATTGCCCCCACATGTGCCTGGCAACATGGCCTCCCCAACATAACCCCACATGTGTAGGACATCATGGCACCCTGCATTTGCATATTAAAAGACTAGGGTGGGAGAGCCAGTGTTTCTGTGGCTATGTGAATGACATACCTGGTCAAACCAATCCTCTGAACCCTATGCAAACCAGACACTGCCTCCTCCAGCCTCCTCATATAACTGGCTGATTTCCATGGCACTCGGGGTTTCCTCTCCCAGCTTTGGATCCCCTTCCCTCTGTCTCTATGGGCGAGCTTCTTCCTTCTTTATTGGCTATTAAACTTTCTGCTCCTTTTAAGAAAAAAAAAGATATAGCTAGGTTAAAAGTAAAAAGGTGGAGAAAGATACTATTATATACTCACCAAAATAAAGGTAGTATAGCTTAATTCCTGGCAAAATAGAGTTTAGAATAAGAAAGACAATCATTCATTATATAAAGCAAAAAATAATTTGAAGGCTAATTTTAAAATAATTACAATATCACAGAAGAAAAGAACAAAATGAGTTTCAGGAAATCTTATGGTTTGAACTTTAATTTCATATATCCTTTTACTTAGATGTTCTGTGTACATACATTTGCTAAATGAAGAATTTCTGATATTTTGCTTAAATAGAGATATTGCTTAAAGCCATATATCTTTCTGTTTCCCACAAAGAGCTTTTAATTTTGCAGAGGCTTTTGTCTTTTTAGACCAATTGGAAGACGGGCATACCAGCATTGCATTAAAAATCTTATATAGGCTGTAGCCATTTAACGTGTTCTTTTCTCATTGTTGCATGATGAAGTCCAGATGGAAATCCAAGTAGGAGAGAACTAAATTACATTTTTTTGCTTCTGGGAATACTTTATGTGCTTGGTCTGAATGTAGATAAGAGAAGGGAATCTGTGAGTTTGTTTTCTTTTCTTACAGTGTTTCCCTGCTTGGAAGATACTGGAATTGGTGCAAGAGCATTTATACACATCTGCTCAGTTGGTTTTAAGTCACTTTATCTTTAAGTTAGAAGGTTATATTGCTTTATGGCCTTATGTATGGTAAACTGACTAAAAATCGTTTACTTCAAAGCTGGGTTGATGATACACTTATATTTATTACTAATGTATAGTCATAATCAAAGGGCTTATAAATAACAAAACATACATTTGCAACCAAGAACTATTATAATGCACTAGTAACCATTTTTAAATGACCTGATTGAATTTGTATTACATTAAGAGTTTTAAAGTTCTTAATAAAGAGCTGAGAATAAAGGCTTTCCAAGACCAGTAACTATAGGTAGAAGTGATTATAATATACTCACTAATCCATTTACACTGGAATTGTTATTGGCTAGATATTATGAATGATCACAAATTCTAAAAGAAAATAATGCATGTGGACAAACTGTTACCTTGGAGCACCGTAAAATGGATGCATGGGTGTTTATAACATTAACATGATTAATGAGTGACTATGTGCAAATACTTACTGCAAAGGACACAGCATTTAATGTGTCTCTAGCTTCTCTTTGGAGAAAAAAAAAAAACCTATCCAACACTGGATAGCCTTGAATTCTTTGGGCAAGACACTAAAGCTGAGTATGTGTCTTTTCCTGTCTCAGTTTCCACTGGAGAGCCTTGAATTCTTCAGGCAAGACAGTAAAGCTGGGTATGTGTCTTTTGTGTCTTTTTGTTTCTGTTTCCTCGACTGTAAAAAAAAAAAAAAAAAAAATCAATTTCCTAAAGTGGTCTGGAGGGTCAAATGAAATGAGCTGACAGATAAGAACATATTTTGGAGAAGATTAAAGAATAACATTACATATGTGGATGAAGAACATGAGATCACCTAATAATTTAGAAGAACAAATGCCTTAATTTTATTTATTTTTCTGCCTACCTAAGCAATACAGTAGATTTGATGTTGAGGTTTTTAAATGACTAATTTTCTCTTCCAAACAAGCAAATATTTAATAAATGTCAAAACATGATAGTGATGTTCATGACAAATTATCCTCAAATAAAGGAACTTCTTTTCTTATCTCTGGGACTATGTATAGACTGGAAACCGATACAAAGCACATGATTTGAAAAAGCTGAGATGTGATGATGCTGGTGGTCAAAGAATAAAAGTGACTAAAAATAAAGGAAGATAAACGTGCTGCAAAAGGAGAAAATTAACGCCTGCTGGCAACTTTGTGTATCCTGACGTCGTCACCCACATTCTTACTGTTCCACAAAGCAAAGGTCAAAGAGAAGTAAAATCAGTTAATCTCAACTCTTTTGATTAGATTCCATGCTTGTTTTTACCAGCTTCAAGCTCATCCATTTTCTAACATATCACAACCTGTGAAAGAACAGAAACAGAAGGCCAACAGCATAAACACTTTAGAAAAATATTCAGTTTCCCTACTAAGAACACTGCCCCTAAATTTTACTTTTAATAGTTTCGGTCTTCATTTCCCATGGCATATGCTGAGTCTTGAAATTATTATTATTATTTTTTATTTAAAAAAAAATTCTAAAGACAGGGTCTCACCATGTTGGTCAGGCTGGTCTTGAACTCCCAACCTCAGGTGATCCACCCACCTTGGCCTCCAAAGTGCTTGGATTACAGACGTGAGCCACCACGCCTGGCCATGTATCTTGAAATTATTAAAAGTCCTGCTAAACTTGACCTATTTCTGAAATTCAAAAAGTCAATTTTACAGTCAACAGACTCTTTAGAAAGACACCAACATGAATGCTGACATTTCAGAGAGCCCTTATCATGAAGTTACTTTACATCATGAAGTTATTGCAGTTGAGTTTCAAGTATTCAGAGCTGTATATCCCAAGTTTCACCTTCCCAAATTCATGTGCAAAGTAAGAGAGAAGCCAGGACAGTAACAATGCCTTTCATTTACTCATTATATTCATAGTTTTAGGTTTAGACATTGTAGCTACAAACCTCAAAAAATGCTGAAGAACTGGGAATTATGTTTATCATTAAATCTAGTGAAAAACACTTTATAATAGAGATTTCCCCAAACTGTAAATAACTCCCCAAATTGATAAACTCACAGCCACACTAAAGCCAGAGCTTGGTAGTCAATTGCCAGCATCTAGTAAAAAAATTCACTAAACAATAAGGTCAATGGATATAGATAAGTAAATGACAATAGGTGGCCTATGCCTCATCCCCTCAACCAGCCCTGCTTTTTTTGAAAGAGAGAGAAAAAAAAATCCCTCTCCCGCCATATATCTTCTGTAGCAATCAGATTTCTGAGTAGCTGTCTGCTGGCTGGGCACATATCCTGTAGTGGCCAAGATGTTAGACTCTGTCCCTGTGTTTTTATCCCATATAAGACTTATATACCCATTCAGAGCCTAGAACTTCGAGAGAACATAAAGGCAGGAAGTCATAGAGAGAAACTGGTAAGGTTTATGACTTTCTGAGAAGTTTAGGATATGTGGTGTGAGAACATGGGAATGAGAGAAATACTTTCTCTTGACAATCAAGTTGTAAATTCAATTTCTAATGAAATGGAAAAAACATACCTCAAGGAGTCAGAATGCATTTCTACTTAGCAGATACTCACTCTAAACAGATTAAACATACTGGTATCTAAAGAAGAAAATCCCTCAGAAGAGGGCCTGTAACAGCCATGCAGAAACCAGAGAGATTGCTTGAACACTGGGATGTTGAGAAGCTAAACACTACCCAGTGAAGATAAGGTCATGCCCAACAGAAATAGTGCATTTAGGTTGTAATGCAAAGACATCTCTAAAATGAAGATGGAGACAGACATGGTGAATCCTTGATAATGGACTCTGAGTATTCCAATGCCATTCTAAAACTATCCCAACCGTAAAAGAAAAGCATCCAGCTATGATGTCATGATGGTATTGATAGTGACAGGAGACAAATTCCTAGGCAGACAGGGATGGGTCCTCAGTGAAATGCAACCTTCAAACCAAGGACAGTTTAAAGCCTGAAAACCAAGCTGCCAGTTCCAAATAGAGTCCACAACCGAGTGAGAACTTCTATCCCCATTTTACCCACTCTCTTGATTGGTTCCTTCTGAATTATGCCTTTTAGCCAATTGAATGGTGCCTTTTCCAAGACCACCCATGGACCAATCAGCATGAACTCCCTCATTCTAAGCCCATAAAAACCACTGACTCAGCCTCACAGATAGCAACTCACTTTGGGGTCCTGTTTTGATGCTGAGAGCTTTCTGTCACTCAATAAAATTCTACTCAGTTTTACTCACTCTCCAGTGTCCACGTACTTTATTCCTCTTGGTCGTGGGATAAGACCCTGGATCTTGCCAAACTGCAGGAATGAAAGAGCTGTAGTACTCCTGCCCGCCAGGCTGTGGGAAGACAGAGTAAAAGGGCTGTAACTCTCCCTCCTACTCACTAAACAACAGGAGAGAAGAAGCCACTGGGCACTGCTCCTGTTCGCTGGACTATAGGAGCAAAAAAGCCACAAGAGCATCAAACATTTATTTAACTTCCCCTGGTTCTGATTTCACCCTGACCAATCAACCTTTGGATTATTTGGCTTCCTGCATGGCTGCCTACAGGAAGTATTTGTGGATTTCTTGGGCTTCAGAATGTTCTCTCCGTGGCAAATTTCATTGCAAATGAGAGTTGGGATTCTGATTACAATTTGACTTTCAACTAACTCTGAGAACAGGGAAAGAGTGTGCTACTAATTTGAACTTTAAACATTTTGCTCCTTAAGACAATTCTTGTAAATGAAGGATTTGACCTATTTACATGATACTTTAGTCTGATTCATGAGCTGTATTAATGTAAAACTTGCCTGAGAAATGAACCCATTCTCAGGGTGCTCAAAAACTAAGCTTACACACAAAAGCTAAGAACCAGGCAACAGGAAGAACACCACTAGGTAAGGCCTCTTTGGGCAGGACCTGTGCTCCATCCCTTAATACAACCTGACATCACCACAGGCCTGGGAGCATATTCACAAGTAGAGGTGCCTCTCTATAGGTGGAGGAAGAAAGAGAAAGCATGCAGAGCAGCAGGTGCTCAGATTGTCATTTCCCTTGCCCTTCATCAGTTAAGATTGTCAGAGTCAGGCATTGGGATAGAAGAAGCTCCTAACTCACAGAGTGGTGATGAAGGAAAACCTCCCAGTGGAGAAGTTGGCTTCTATTTGGGCCTCGAGGCTATATCATAGATATGCAGCTGAACATAGATAAAAAATATTACTTATTGAGACCGCAGAGTGTCTGCTTAGAGTGAGTTATTGTTAGATAGAAGATCCAGAAAACAAAATGTCATAATTGGTAAAAGGGCACACGTGCTTCAACAGAGATGCAGAAGGGGAAAAAAAAATATGTCATTGGAGAATCCAGGACCCCTGCTTAGAGCCTCCAACAATTCCTGCTACTGTAGTATGGAGGCCAAGTTCCTTTGCTCTAAGGACCTCAGAATCTCCAAATGCAGTTTCACTCTTTGCACTCACACGTCTCAAACTGGAGAACCTAATGTACAGTTCAGGGCCCTGGTGGGAGCTCCCTCTATGTTAATCCTCCCTGTCCCACAGGTGACAAGCTAATTCACCACAACCAAGTGACTTCCCATTTCTGCCTATACCCTCCACACTGGCAGAAGTCCCTTCTTCACAGTCCTCTGCATTCCTTCACTGATAAAATTACAGGTAGGAGGAAAATAAAGCAAACTAAGACAAACTGAGGTAAGGGAGAGGAAAGAAGAAATGACAACCCTCAGAAAGAGCTCAGCAGACTTCATAAATCTTTACATCAGTGTGGATCTGAAGTATGGGTGGTTATATGGACAAAACTCATGACATTCCTAGCATAAGTTGCCACCAGGATAGACAATGAGTATGCACATTATTTATGTGAAACTTGGGTATATTTGTTTCTATTGCTGCTGTAACAAATTACTACAAATTTAGCAGCTTAAAAAAACACATTTATTATCTCACAGTTCTGTAGGTTAAAAGTAAGAGCTGTGGCTGGGCACAGTGGCTCATGCCTGTAATCCGAGCACTTTGGGAGGCTGAGGCAAATTGCTTGAGCCCAGGAGTTCGAGACCAGCCTGGCCAACAAAAGGAAACCCCATCACTACAAAAAATGTAAAAATTAGTCAGGCATGATGGCATGTGCCTGTACTCCCAACTACTCGGGAGGCTGAGGTGGGAGGATTGCTTGAGCCCAGGACATAGAGGCTACAGTGAGCCATGATCGCACCACTGCACTCCAGCATGAGTGACAGAGTGAACCCCTGTCTCAAAAAACAAAACAAACAAAAAGCGTAAGAGTGGACTTGGCTGGTCTCATTGCTCTGGGTTTCATAGGTGGAAATTAAAGTGTCAGCCTGTGGGAGGCTCTGGACAAAATCTGTTTCTAACTCATTCAGATTGTTGGCTAAATTCAGTTCCTTGCAGCTGTAGGACTGAAGCCTCTGCTTTCCTTGCTAGATGTCAGCTCCTACAGGCCACTCTCAGGTCCTTGCACTTGGCCCCTACATCTCAGAAGCAACAAAGGTGTATCAAATCCTTCTTATGCTTACAATCTCTCTGATTCCTTCTTCTGCTGCATCTCCCTGCCTCCTTCCAGAGAGTTATCTGCTTTTAAGAGTTCACATGATTAGATTAGGCCCACCTAGATCACGCAGGATGATCTCTCTGTCTTAAGATCTACAACCTTAATTACATCTGCAAAACCCCCTTTGCTGTATTCATAAGCTCTAGGGGTGAGGATGTGGACACTTTGAAGGGGCCATTATGTTGCCTTCCACACTTGGCTTATGTCTTAGTTGGATTCCACAGAAGCAGACTTTGAGATGAAAGTTTGAGAGAAAGTAATTTATTAGGAAGCATTTCCAAGGAAAACCTGGAGAAGTGAAGGGGAAGTGGGATCAGGAAAGGAAAGTAAAGCAATGTGTGATGCCCAGCAAAGTCCCCAGAGGAAACTTTGGCTTAACCTCAGAGGGTCTCTGGAGGCAGGTTAGGCACATATTGGGGACGAGAAAAGTAGAATACTTCTACTGCACATCTATCTATCACCAGTCAAGGGCTGAACCTGGGAAGGACATAAATTCCTAGGCATACGTTAGTCTTCATGGGCACAGGCATATCTTCAGCCTTAGGGCAGTCATTGGCAAAGGTACAGTTGCTGGCTATTTGGAGGGAAAGCGTGTAGGGGGCCAGTATGCACAACAATGACCAAGGAATCAAAAGATACAGACAGAGTGCACTAGGAAAGTCTGCAGAGGATTTCCACCAGGGAGCAGGACTCAATGCCCTGGAAATCAACTCTGACAGGATTATTTCTGGAGAAACTAACAAGCTAAGAACCAAGCAGCCTTAGGCTCCAGAATCAAGCAGAAATAAAAACCATTAACCACCAACCACAGGAGCAGGGGTTTAACTACATAGAAGCAACAGAGAAGGTCAGATTACCTGGAGCTGCTGGGGTCCCCACTCCTGAGTTTTGAAGAACCTTTAGCAACAGACTCCTTGCCATGAATCCTAGCTCTTGATTTTATATATGCAATTCTTTCATTCTGGAATGTTCTTATTCTCTGTTTATCCAAATCTACATATAAGTCTAAGCTCAGTTAAATGCCTTGTCATAACTCTCATTATATTAAGGCCGCTGCAACATCTTTCTTGTTGTCCTGTTCCTGGCTTGTCATACTTGACCTACATATTTCAAGACCGTCTTCACCTGGTTCCCATCTTCATGTTTTAGACAGATAAGGCCCTGTACCCTGAACCACTTAACCACCTTTCTTCTGCCTCAAGCCTGGTGAACTTGATAATGTAACCCTAAGTTCCCACACTTAGCCTCATACTCCCTTAAAATTAACCAGTCCAACCCTCCTAATGGAAACCCCTATAAGGCAATGCTCTGAATCCCAGTCAAGGCTTCAGCCCACAGGTCCTTCCCTCTCTTTTGTTTCCCACCTTCTGGTTCAGCTCATGTGTCCTGGATGTCCCCTTCCCCTTCCTGTTGACCTGCAAGGTGTACTGTCTTCATCTCTCAGGGTCTGTGAGTAATAAACATAATTGTTTTACCATTCCAGTTTGAATGTTTCTTACTATGCCACACCTGACTACACCAAAACTAACTTAAATACTTGACCTAATAGGTCACAACATCCCTCTTCCCTCATGAAGAAGACTCTGGTTCCCTCGGCTCTAGATGCCCCAGGACCTTGTCAAAATCTCTTTTGTGAAATGTGTGACTTTGTATTTTGCACTATGCTATTTATGTCCACATCTTATCTGCTTGGCTACACTACACTATGCTGCTAGGAGGCAGGGGCTATGCTGCGTCAGCTCCATGCCCAGTGTCTGGCATAGGGCCACACGCAGTGCTGCTCAGTGTGCACCTGCTGAGAGCCATGTAAGTGAAATCTTCCTGCTCCCCATCAGCAGTGCTACACGTGGTGCCAGGGAAGATGTGGGCCCCCTCCAGAGCCCAGGCCACCTGCAGTGTTATTTGGGATGTGCTCCCATTCTTTTCGTCCACTCTCTGTGCCCATCCACGGCCTATTTCCTGGCATCAAAGCTGACTGCAGCAATTCTTCTCGCTTCCTGTGATTACAATTCTGAGTTTTCTACCCTTACCAAATAGATTTCATCAACTGCATTTCTGCATTTCTAGCAGTTTTGGTTCCCAGAAAGCAAACTAAGGACAGAGAGCAAGAGATGAGAGAGAGAGAGAGAGAGAGAGAGAGAGAGAGAGCAAATTATTCCTGACATCTCCAGCAGTAATCTGGAAGAGACAGCCATAACTACTGATGACTGTGAGGCGAGGGAAACTCTCAAGTCCCTGAGTTCCAGGCATTCCTTCACTTGCCCCTCTCCCAGGCTCCCCAGGCTATGAGCAGGGGGTGTCAGGCCTCTAGTCAGCAGAGGCCCAGAAGTTTTTATTCAGTTCCACTGGCCTACACTATCCCCATGCCAAAGCTACTCTCCAAGGAGCAAGCTTTCTACTGAGTGAGAGAACCCAGCTTGCTCCACTGAATATGGGGCCAAATTTAGCCAAACTGGTCTAGCCTTTGGAGACTGCATGCTTTGACGGGAGCCCTGCCTCTTCTCCTTACCACCTTGGTAACTCTGGGAAAATGACTTAGACTCTATTAAGTCTGCAAAGAAGAGACTCAGCTACCAAAAGGGAGTTCTCAAGGTCGTTTATTTTGTAGGGGAATGTGAGACTTAACTGACATGACTGATACACAAATGTGTTGAAAGCTTCTGGGTGCTACATATGTTAAGAAAACTATTCTAGTCTTCAATTCAAAAATAAATAGCTCTAAATTCATTTCTTAGGTCTTTTCATCAGGAAGAGGGTGGACACTTTCAAATAGATGAGTTTCCTTTTGGCATGGCTGAGCCAGATGTGAACCCATCTATGTACAGTCATTGATTGATTCATTCAATATACACTTATTGAGTGCTTGCAACATGCCAGATACTTTTCTAGGTGTGGGAGACAAGTCTGAAGACAGGGAGACTCTAAAGGATGTAATCACTGTAATCTTGGCAAAAGACGATGCTGTCCTGAGGTAACAGCAGCAGGGATAAAGTACACAGATTTAATTGATCTTTGAGAAGCAGAAATGATACATCAGATTGTTTGGGTGAGGGAGAGGAATGTTGGCAAAAGGGGATAGAGTCAAGGGTAACTCCCACTCTCTGGATTGAGAAACTGGATAGATGAGGATGTCAAACACAGAGTCAGGGACTCTGGAAGAAGCAAGGTGGATAGGGGAGGAAGTGAGTTTAAGTTAAGTCACAGTGAGCTTTAATTCCCTGTGGGACATCAAATTAGAGATGTTTGTTAGAGAATTGGGTCTGGAACTGGGGGAGAAAGCTGGGTTCAGCAGATAGACCTGGGAAACACCAACATGTAGATGAGAATGGATGAGACTATCCACTGAGCATCAACTACACATAGAGATACAAAGATGGATAGTCTCTTTCCTTAAGAAGTTCAGAGTCTAAAACAGGAGACAGGCACAAGAATTGACTCTAACATGATAATAGTAATCATGGTACTGTATAGTGGACAGTCTGTACAAAGGATTATGGAAACCCAGAGAAGGAAGATATTAATTCTTCCTAGGAAGGCTGGAGAAAGCTTTCAATAGAATGCATTTGCTCTGAGCCCAAAGGCTTTGCTAGGAGATAAAGGGGGTGTGTGATTTAGAGGTGACAGAAACAGCCAGAAGAGAGGATCTGAGAAAACAAGACCCAAGAAGTGCTGAGTTGTGGCATTTGAGCAGGTGCTGGATGCAGTGGGGACGAGGGAAAAGAGAGATTGCAGATGGAGAGGAAAGAAATGAGGCTGGGATGGCATATCAACATCCACTTATGCAGACTAAAGGCCAGTGAAGATTCGCTTGTCTTTGCTTGTTTGTTTGTTTTGTAGTGACTAAATATTATCAAGTCTGTATTTTCAAAGGATAACTCTGGCAACACTGAAAACGGGATTGGAAGAGAAACTGGTTAGAGCTGTTGTGTGAGGCTGCGAGCACATTTCCTGTTCATTTCTACACTTGCTGTAGAGAAGCAGAGCTCGAAGAGAATTAGGGCTTATGACCTAATTCTATCATTAACCCTTGCTGAGTCTGTGCAAAACACTTTACATTTTGGGAACTATAGCTATAAAATGAACTTTATAATAGATCTACTTTATTCAATGTATTCTATGAGGATGCCATAAGAAAATACACGGAATACACTGAAACATATTCAGTGGGTTTTATGGAGAGTTATTTTGCATGCAAGGTAGGACAGGATATCTAGTGACACCACTCAAGTCAGGAGTCTGAGATCATATTAGCATCAGAGCTCTTCAAAACTTGGCCATGGAAGGTCATCAAAATTAGTAGGAGGACAGTTTGTATTGTATATATACCTACCTAAGACTTTGAAAGATATAAATCAAGTCTGCTACAAGGGAGACTATAGATCTCTCAATGCCCTTCCAAGAAAGAGTAAAAAACCATGATCCATTTGGTCTGTAGCATCTTAAAGAGCATCACCAAAAATGGAAGGTGGTGGAGTGTTGAGGTTAGAGGAGACCCAGGGGAATTGGCATGGAGGAGTGTTGATATTCACTTGGGGTGGCTGGCAAAATATTACAGAAAATATTCAGGGAAACTTATAGATTATAGTCTCAAACCTTTTGGAAGGCTGAAATCTTTTATTGGGGCAGGCCAAAGGTGGCCGGCTCAACCATTAAGTTATGGAGAAGATAGGAAAGAGACTTTTCCCAGTTAAGTCTGTTTACCCTATATCCCTTGGTCTCTACTCTGTTTATCATGTAAACTTTGTGCCTCTCAGGGGGAGATCAAAGGAGAATTATCCGTTAATAGTGTTTGCTCTGGGCCCTAAACCTAAAGCTTTTATCATTCGTAAAACCACTCTTTTAGCCATGTTAATTATCCAAAAGTGTGTTGACTTAACACCTCTGTTATAAATAAAAGTGTGGATGGACAGAGGGTCTGGTCGACTGGACAGAAGGTCTGGTTGATTGGTTGCATTTCACCCACTGAAAGCAGCCAATAGCCATCTCTAGCCCTCTCGTATCACTGTAGTGGTGTGAGAGTGCATTCATTCACCTGTCGTTAAGTCAGGGTCTGCAGGTCAGACTTCTGCAGGTAGTGTCCGACATCTCAGAGGCGAGGAGAAGGGAGCGTGATGGATCCCTGAGTATCTATCCTGGGCAGACTTCACAGGGACAGAAAGACGATGCAGTGAGAAGAGTGGTGTTTTCTTCCATCTTTCTGCAGTAGTGCTGCCCAACAGAAATGCAATGTAAGCCACATATGCATTTTTAAACTTTCTAGTAGCCACATTTTTAAACTTTAAAAATGATGAAAATTAATGTTACTAATACATTTTATATAATATAATATATCCAAAAGATAGCATCTTGACATGCAACCAATATTTTAAACTTGTTAATTAGATATTTTGCAAGTTTTTTTCATGCTAATTCTTTGAAATCCAGTGATATTTTGCACTAAGAGCACTTTGCAATTTGGACTAGGCACATTTTGAATGCTCAGTAGCCACATATGGCTCATGGTCACTGCTTTGGACAATGCAGCTCTAGACTGAGTGTGATCTTATCATCTCATAATTAGTGAACTCTACTTTCAATCACGGACGAGTCCATACTTCTAGGCATTGCAGACACAACTGAAGGTTGCACAAATTTCCTTCCAAGCATAATAAAACATATACCTCAGACAAGATTTGGTGGAAATTACCCTTCACCACAAAGAGGCCACCGCATAATGTTGCAGGAAACAGAAATCCACCTGGAGGACAATCAGGGAGGCATATGTTACTATACAGCAAATACTTCAGAACTTGTTTCCATTTCAGGGATATAAAGTCAGAGATAATCAGGCAGTATGGAAAATGGGGCAATGAGAAAAGGAAGGGACCTAAAAAGGGCCAGGCCTCAACCTGGGACAATGAATCACCTCACATTTTTTTACAACTTCCCAAATTTACCAATTGTGGCATTAGGAAAAGATGGAACAATTTGTCAATCAAAAGTTAGCTTGATATCTTTTCTGTCTTTCAGACTGTTAGAGGCTATTAAATAACTCTTTATGCATAGGATGTTAGTCAATTTTGTGAACATCTAATATGTAATATCAGTGGTCCTTCCCCACTCGTTGAGTTCCTGTGGTGAAAATCTTGCCCAGTTTCCCACCTATTTATGGATCCACTGGCTCCTTTGCTCTGTAGAAGGAGAAACTCCGTATTCCTCTCTTTCAGCTCAGAGCTGACTGTGTGGAAGCTGTGAATTTCCATTTTAATCTTGCAGTAGCCAGGGGCTCTTTGCTCACTGACCATGCTCCCTTCAAACCAAGTTTGGGCGCTATAGCCTTGATAGTGAAGAGGGCAGCCACATCAGGAGTGAAGAAGAACCAGCATTCAGGATGTTAGGAGAAAAACAGATATTCAACAGCATTTTACAAATCAGAGACGAAGAAAAGCTGCCTGTGCATACTGCCTTGGCCCACGAACAGGCAACTTTTCTTCCTCTCTAATTTGCTCTTGGGAGAACAAATGACCTCACACATCTCCTCCCAGGACTGGGCCAGCAAGGCTTTCCCTCCTTGCCTATGGCCACCTGATGCTCCGAATGTCATCACCACTCCAGCCTGGCTAGCAAAGAACTAACCTTGACTGGCCCACAGAGCAGCTACCCTCCCTGCTTCCCAGAGCACACAACCAAGGCTGTTCCAACTTCTCAGGTGTGGGTGTGAGAGTAACTATTTTTGAATGACAGCTTACCTGGAGACTGTGTAGCCCATCCCTTTGTCAGATTCACAGTAGCAAGTAAAATGCCTGCCAGATAAATCGTATGAGAGTAGCAGGAGTGGGGCGCCCGTGATGAACTGGGCATGTGCCATGAAAAGAGGCTGCCACTCCTCAGCCCTAGCGATCTTCCTCCAGCAGCTTGTGGACCCACGCTACCACTTTCTTCCAATTTTTCAAGGGAAGTAGAAAATTCTGTCATTTATGTGATGTCATCCCATTTTTTACAGACTGGTATGCCTTTACTTTAAAAAATAGTGCTATGTGGCGGGTTAAACAAAATGAATCTGTAAGCCAAATGTGAGTATATGCGTGGCCTCTGCTTAGGCCTGGAGTTAGGCCTGGTCAACAGAAGGTAGCAGACTGTGGCCACTTTGCTCGGGCCTGGGTAGTGCTGCTGCTCTCAAACTGCTCTTTGGCATGGCAAATTGACTTACACTGTACCAGACTTGTGTGTGTGTGTGTGTGTGTGTGTGTGTGTGTGTGTGTGTGTGTGTGTGTGTGGATGTGTGTACATTTTGTCAACTGTAAAGTGAGATGTCTTGCCCATGAAAGCATTAGTCATTTTCTCACAAACCCTAAAGCATGAACCAAGTTATTGCAATTTTATAGAGAAAGTAATATAACTTGTTCAGTGACCAAGTCAAGATTTACACTCAGTCTGGCTCATTCTAAAACCATTTTTCAATTAGGTCTCCCTAGCACTGTTCACGTTTGGTTCAGAAAGTGACTGAACCAAATCAGCAAATATTAGCAGTTGCCAGTTCTGTCGAAAAACCTAAAAATATGCTTGGGACAGTTAACAGAATAACCAGAAATAATAAAGATAAAGTAAGATCTAGCCTAGGGGTGTCATCTTGGTATTATAGATGCAAAACATTTCATAGCTCGTATTCAACTTTTTAATAATCTTAGTCGATCTTTTTCCTTTCCATACTGTACATTTTGAGCTTCTAAGATATGGTTTTTTTTCTTCTTCTTGGTGCAAATTAATGGAATTCTAGCATTTGGCCTTGATATTCACAGGCTTTTCTAACAAATGGTGAAATAAATCTCAATAAAAGAAAATGTTCATTTTATCCAGAAACTGCTGAAATGTGATAGTACCCTGCTTCATAAAATTGTTCTTGCAGATGTTATTTTTAACAAAGGAGTCATGTAAGAAATTTGAACTTCAATATTTATTGCTATGGTCTATAATGAGTTGTTGACTTAATATTTTGTTGCCTTGATAGAAATACGTTGACATTCTGTGCGAGGGGAGTGGCCACAAAGGGTATGTTTTAGGATATATAGTGCTGTGGTGATCTAGAGACCTTGAGTGTGAATTGGCTCACCAAAAAAAAAAAAAAAAAAAAAAAAAAGTGGTGTGTTTTATCACTGAATAGATAGAAAGAAATAACATTCCATATTGACTCAAGTGGAAGCAGAAACTATGTCACTAGGCAGTTCAGCCTTGTGCCGGAAGAGAGTGGCAATGAAAAGGTTTTTAATAAGCAAAGTGAGAAAGATTAAGCAGTGCCATCAGTAAAGATATATAAATTTTGCTAAACAAAGCAACAAAACCAGAAATGTCTGAAATTCCCTTTTTTAGAGAGAATTTGTAATAACTGGGTTTTAACTACTAAATATAAAAAACTTAATATCACAACTAACTCTGGGGCATAATATTTCTGCAGGTCAAATGTCAGTTCATAGAGTAAGATGCAATATCTGGGGAAATGCAAGCGTAAAGAAATTGGAGAGAAAGGAACAGAGTCTTGATTTCAGTCTTCGGGATACCAGGCAATTTTGCATTCCTTAAAATATAATATATGCTAATACAGCCATACTATATGTATTTTTTGTCTCTTATTCCTTTCCTTATTTATTATGATGGTGAAACTCAACCAAGACATATCAAGCCACAATTAGTTTATTATCAGGTCTACTGTGGATTAACATTCAGGTCATTTCCATTGAGGATACTATCGATAGAGCAATACTATCACAAGCATTCTTATACTTATCTGTTGGTACACATGCACATAATTTTTTCTAGGATAGGTACTAAGAAGTGACAACACTGAGTCATAGAGCTTGCATCTCTTTAAATGTACTAGATAATGCCAAGCTGTTTTCCAAAGTGGTGGTACAAAATTCATGCCCTTTTAGCAATAAGTGAGAGTTTGTCAGGCTGCCCACTGACTCTAACACTCAAAGTCTTTTGGACTTTCCAACCTGCACCAATCTGCTGACTGTGTGATGTATATCTATATATTTAACTGTATTTAATTATAGTTCCATTTATAGTTTAATTAGTTTAAGGTTAAGAGAGTTTTTCTGATAAACAAAAGTGTCTACCTTTCCTCTCTTGTGAAGTGTCTATCTGAGACTTTTGCCAAGTTTTCAGTTAGGCTTTCTGATTTGTGAAAGTTCTTTAGGCCGGGCGTGGTGGCTCACGCCTGTAATCCCAGCACTTTGGGTGGCCGAGGCAGGCGGATCACAAGGTCAAGAGATCAAGACCATCCTGGCCAACACGGTGAAACCCTGTCTCTACTAACAATACAAAAAAAATTAGCCGGGCATGGTGGCATGTGCCTGTGGTCCCAGCTACTCGGGAGGCTGAAGCAGAAGAATCGCTTGAACACAGGAGGCAGAGGCTGCAGTGAGCCGAGATTGCGCCACTGCACTCCAGCCTGGTGACAGAGCAAGACTCTGTCTCAAAAAAAAAAAAAGAGGTTCTTTATACATCTTTGACTTCAGTCCTTTCTTAATTATAGAGATCTCTTGCTTTGTGTCTCAAACATTCACCCTCTTTGCAGTGATTGATGAGCAGAGGCTCTTTAATGTAGTCAAATTTATTAATCATTACATTGTTAACATTTTTGTATCTCATATTTTTTAATATTTTCCTTTGCAGGGTCATCAAAATAGTCTCCATTATTATATTCTAAAATCTTCATAATTTTTGCGTTAACCCATCTGGAATTGATTTTTATGTGTACTGTCAAAAGATATCAGATTTCTTTCCTTTTTTGTGTGTGTGATGGAGTCTATGCTGGAGTGCAGTGGCATGATCTCAGCTCACTGCAAATTCCCCCTCTCAGGTTCAAGCAGTTCTCCTGCCTCAGCCTCCCAAGTAGCTCGAATTATAGGAGCCTGGCACCATACCAGGCTAATTTTTGTAATTTTTATTATTATTATTTTTATTAGTAGCAAAAGGATTCCATCAGGCTGGTCTCAAACTCCTGACCTCAAATGATCCACCCACTTTGGCCTCCCAAAGTGCTGGGATTACAGGCGTGAGCCACCACACCCAGTCTCTTTTTATTTTCTTAGATGAATAGCTGTATACTATATATAGAACCAAATGCTATTTTTTGAAAAGTCTTCTTCTAGTGATTTTCAGTGCCTGTTTTCTCATAAGTAAAATGTTAATATAAGAAAGGGTCTGTTTCTAGACATTCTAGTCTGTTCCATTAGGTATTTGTATTAGTTTTCATACTGCTGATAAAGACATACCCAAGACTGGGTAATTTATTTTAAAAAAAAAAGTGGTTTAATGGACTCAGTTCCACGTGGCTGGGGAAGCCTCACTATCATGGGGGAAGGTGAAAGGCACATCTCACATAGTGGCTGACAAGAGAGAATGAGAGTTAAGCAAAAGGGGTTTCCCCTTATTAAACCACCCCTGTGACTCAATTATCTCCCACTGGGTTTCTCCCATGACACATGGGAATTATGGGAGCTACAATTCAAGATGAGATTTGGGTGAGGACACAGACAAACCGTATCACTATCATTCTGTCCTTGTTTCCACACCACACTGTCTTGACTACTAAAGCTCTATATCAATCTTGAGATCTGGCAAGGCGAGTCCTGTACCTCATTCTTCTTCTTCAAGACTATCTTGGCTATTCTTAGCCCTTTACAATTTTAGATAAATTTTAAAATCAGTCTGTCAAGTTCTGCAAAATAAGTTTGTTCGAGTTTATAAATCCATTTGAAGCAAAAACATATATACTTATATTTATATATATACTGTATCCAGCAAAATATAAAATTTGCTATTCTAATGTATCTGTAGATTCTTCAGGTGTGTTTGTGTAAATATCTGCAAAAATGTCAAATTTATTTCTTTATTTTCATACCTGGCTAAGACCTCCAGGACAACATTCAAGGGCTATGGTGATAGTGGGCATCTTTGCCTTGTTCTGGACTTCAAAGGAGAAGCTTTTAACCTTTCACTATTGCTATTTGCTATGGGTTATTTGTAGACACTCCTTATCAGATTAAAGAAGTTCTTTATCATCCAGGTTTACTAATTTTTTAATCACAAGTTAATGCTGAATTTTATCAGATGCTTCTGTATTAACTGAAACAATCACATGATTATTCTTCCTTAACCAATTAGTGTGGTCAGATACATATTACATGAATTCTTACACTAAATCAACATTATTTTGCTGGTTTAGGCCTACTTAATCATTATGTAGTATTCTTTTCATGCATTCATGGATTGAGTTTGCTAGTAATATAAATCTATGTTCATGATTGATAACTGGCCTGAAATTTTCCTTTCTCATGCTGTCTTCTTTTTTTTGGTATTAAAGTTAAGCTATCACCTTTAAATCAGTTGAGAAACAGCCCTTCTCTTTATATTATCTCAAATAGGTCATATAAATTAGAATTATATGTGCCTTCACTGTTTCATAGAAGTTAACCAAAGAAGTTTTCTGGACACCTAGTCTTCTTTGTTGTTACATTCTATTTAGTTATTTGCTGTTACATTTCTGAATAACATATTTACATTGACATTTCTTGACATACCAGTTTTAGAGCATTATGCCTTAACTTCCTTTTGAGGTAGTTGAGGATTTAGCTCTTACATTCTTCAGTCTCACCCCCTACAACCTCTCTTCTGTCTTCCCAATAGATATATCACCATTTTTGTTGACGTTTTAATAAATAAATTTTTCTCAAACATACTATTATTTCTGCAGTGAAGCATATAAATGTGCGCATTCAGTGGAAAAATTAAAGGTTATAAGTAGCCTCGTGTCAGTTCAAGTCAGCTTCTCTCCAAATGAGTGAAGTCAGACCACTTTATGCAGCTAAATGAGCTTTCCGAAAAAGAATTTGTCTGTGTTCCAGCCTTCATGGATTTTGGAATTGCAAGTATCTTCAAACGTTCAACTTCTCTGGGGTTCCAGGCCTGGCACATGTTTTGTCAATAACTACCCAACAGGGACTACATTGTACCATCCTTTGTGATGCTAATCTGCTCCCTCTTGTCTATCTAAATTCTCATTTCCAAAAATTTGGTGAACTCTCTTTCCAAAGAGTATTTCACTTGCAATTCTCTTTGTTCTCTTTCAAAAATTCAGTGAACTTTCTTTTCCAAGAGTATTTCCCTTGCAGTTCTCTTTGTTCTTACTGGTTAATATCATTTAAAAACTTTTGCTATTATTTAAGCAGTGTTTGTGGGCAGTTCAGAGAAAAAAAATGTACATAACCAAGCCTCCATTGTTAACATAAAATTTTGGAATTTAGTCTTATTAACACTGTAATTTTTATTTTATTTTATTTATTTGTGTAGAGACAGAATCTCACTATGTTACCCAGGCTGGTCTCCAACTCCTAGCTTCAACCAATTCTCTCACCTATGTCAGAGGCATTTGAACCAGAGCAACTCCATCTTGAATAGGGACTGGGTAAAATAAGGCTGAGATCTACTGGACTCCATTCCCAGGAGGTTAGGCATTCTTAGTCATGGCCTGAGATATGAGGTCAGCACAAAATACAGGTCACAAAGACCCTGCTAATAAAATAGGATGCAGTAAAGAAAACCTACCAAAACCAAGACGAAGATGAAAGTGACCCCTGACCATCCTCACTGCTTATTATGCTCTAATTATAATGCATTAGCCAGTGCCATGACAGTTTACAAATGCCGTGGCTGTGCCTGGAAGTTACCCTATAAAGTCTAAAAAGGGGAGGAACCCTCAGTTCTGAGAAATCCCAGTCCCTTTCCCTGAAAACTTATGAATAGTCCGTCCCTTGCTTAGCAGATATTCCAGAAACAACTATGAATTCACTCAGTCGAGCAGCCCCTTCTGCTGTTCTGCCTTTGGTGTAGCCATTCTTTTATTCCTTTACTTTCTTAATAAACTTGCTTTCACCTTACTCTATGGACTTGCCCCAAATTCTTTCTTGTGTGAGGTCCAAGAGCCCTCTCTTGGGGTCTGGACTGGGATCTCTTTCCAGTCACACCTAGGCCTCCCAAAGAGCTGAAATTGCAGATGTGAGCCACTGTGCCTGGCCTACACTGTAAACCTTCATGCTTTACTTTCTAAATGTGTAAGAACACTCAGAACCAATACCATGCTAGTCTGAAAGAATCCTCATAAAGGGCCAGGCATGGTGGCTCACACCTGTAATCCTAGCACTTTGGGAGGCTGAGGTGGGCAGATCACCTGAGGTCAGGAGTTCAAGACCAGCCGTGGCCAACGTGCTGAATCCTGTCTCTACTAAAAATACAAAAATTAACTAGGCATGGAAATCTTCCTTTATCCCTTTATTTTGAGTCTACATGTGTCTTTGCATGTGAGATGAGTCTGTTGAATACAGCACACTGATGGGTCTTGACTCTTTATCTAATTTGTCAGTCTGTGCCTTTTAATTGGGGCATTTAGCCCATTTATATTTAAAGTTAATATTGTTATGTATGAATTGATCCTGTCATTACCATGTTAGTTGGTTATTTTGCCCATTAGTTGATGCAGTTTTTTCGTAGTGTTTATGGTCTTTATATTTTGGTTTGTTTTTGCAGTGGCTGGTACTGGTTTTTCCTTTCCATATTTAGTGCTTCCTTCAGGAGCTCTGGCAAGGCAGGCCTAGTGGTGATAAAATCCCTCAGCATTTGCTTGTCTGTAAAGGATTTTATTTCTCCTTCACTTATGAAGCTTAGTTCAACTGGATATAAAATTCTGGGTTGAAAATTATTTTCTTTAAAAATATTGAATATTGGCCCCTCTCTCTTCTGGCTTGAAGGGTTTCTGCAGAGAGATCCACTGTTAGTCTGATGGGCTTCCCTTTGTGGGTTACCTGACCTTTCTCTCTGGCTGCTTTTAACATTTTTTCCTTCATTTCAACCTTGGTGAATCTGACGATTATGTTTCTTGGGGTTGCTCTTCTCAAGGAGTATCTTTGTAGTGTTCTCTGTATTTCCTGAATTTGAACATACACCTGTCTTGCTAGGTTGGGGAAGTTCTCCTGGGTAATATCCTGAAGTATGTTTTCCAACTTGGTTCAATTCTCCCCGTCACTTCCAGGTACACCACTAAAATGTAGATTTGGTCTTTTCACATAATCCCATATTTCTTGGAGGCTTTGTTTGTTCCTTTTCGTTCTTTTTTCTCTAATTTTGTCTTCACACTTTATTTCGTTAAGATGACCTTCCATCTCTCATATCCTTTCTTCTGCCTGATCAATTTGGCTACTGATACTTGTATATGCTTCATGAAGTTCTCTTGCTTTGTTTTTCAGCTCCATTAGGTCATTTATGTTCTTCTCTAAACTGGTTATTCTAGCTAGCAATTCCTCTAACCTTTTATCAAGGTTCTTAGCTTCCTTGCATTGGGTTAGAACATGCTTCTTTAGCTTGGAGGAGTTTGCTTTTACCCACCTTCTGAAGCCTACTTCTGTCAATTTGTCAAAATCATTCTCCATCCAGTTTTGTTCCCTTGCTGGTGAGGAGTTGTGTGATCCTTTGGAGGAGAAGAGGCATTCTGGTTTCTGGACTTTTCAGCCTTTTCGCACTGGTTTTTCCTCATCTTTGTGGATTTACCTACTTTTGGTCTTTTCTGTTGGTGACCTTTGGATTGGGTTTTTGCATGGGGGTCCTTTTTGTTAATGTTGATGCTATTGCTTTCTGTTTATTAATTTTCCTTCTAACAGTCAGGCCCCCCTCTTCTGCAGGTCTGCTGAAGTTTGCTGGGGGTCCACTCCAGACCCTGTTTGCCTGGGTATCACCAGCAGAGGCTGCAGAAAAACAAAGATTGCTGCCTGCTCCATCCTCTGGAAACTTCATCCCAGAGGGCTACCCTCCAGTTGCCAGCCAGAGCTCTCCTGTATGAGGTGTCTGTCAACCCCTACTGGTAGATGTCCCCCAGTCAGGAGGCACAGGGGTCAGGGACCCATTGGAAGAGGCAGTCTGTCCCTGAGCAGAGCTCAAGCACTGTGCTGGGAGATTGGCTGCTCTCTTCAGAGCTGGCAGGCAGGAGTGTTTAAATCTGCTGAAGCTGCGTCCGCAGCCACACCTTCCCCCAGGTGCTCTGTCCCAGGGAGATGGGAGTTTTATTTATAAGCCCCTGACTGGGGCTGCTACCTTTCTTTCAGAGATGCCCTGCCCAGAGAGGAAGAATCTAGAGAGGCAGTCTGGCTGCAGCAGTTTTGCTGAACTGTAGTGGGCTCCGCCCAGTTAGAACTTCCCAGGGACTTTGTTTACACTGTGAGGGGAAAACTGCCTATTCAAACCTCAGTAATGGTGGATGCCCCTCCCCCCACCAAGCTCAAGCATCCCAGGTCAACTTCAGACTGCTGTGCTGGCAGCAAGAATTTCAAGCCAGTGAATCTTAGCTTGGTGGGCTCCATAGGGGTGGGATTCACTGAGCAAGACCACGGTGCTACCTGGCTTCAGCCCCCTTTTCAGGGAGAGTGAACAGTCTGTCTCGCAGGCTTTCCAGGCACCACTGGGGTACAATAAAAACTTCCTGCAGCTACCTCGGTGCCTGCCCGAACGGCCGCTCAGCTTTGTACTTGAAAACCCAGGGCCCTTGTGGTGTAGGCCTTCAAGGGAATCTCCTAGTCTGTGGCTTGCGAAGACCATGGGAAAAGCATAGTGTCTGGGCCAGAGAGCACCATCCTTCATGGCACAGTTCTTCATGGCTTTTTTTGGCTAAAGGAGGGAGTTCCCTGAACCCTTGTGCTTCCTGGGTGAGATGACACCCTGCTTCTGCTCACCCACCGTCTAGCCAGTCCCAGTGAGATTAACTGGCTACCTCAGTTGAAAATGCAGAAATCACCCGCCTTCTGTGTTGATCTCATTGGGAGCTGCAGATGGAGTTGTTCCTATTCGGCCATCCTGCCTGGGGGACCAAAAGAATATTTTTTAAACATTCATTCAATGAACACCGAGTGTGAGGTCAGGGCAGATAAAACAGCTAGAATTAATACCTTCAGCCTGTCTTCCTAAGGCCTGGAGACAAGCAGCCCCTGCCACAAATCTGCAGACCTTACTTAGTTAAACAAAACTCTGTAGGTAACTCAATCCATCATTTCTGTTGGTCTTCTGTGAGAGCCTAGTGCAGATCTCAATCTTCTCAAACTGCAATTAGCATATTTCTTTCCTTTTATTACTTGTCACACTCCAGTGATTCTGGTTACAGGTGCACAAGGCAACTGTCCAGTTAGCCTATCTCCACCTTGACTCAGGACGGGACACAGCTCTGACGGAACTGGCAAGCAAGGTCTAGTCAGCTACACATGGGTTATCTGAGGAGTCAGGTCCACCTTCCTTTTTTTTTGTTTTGATTTCATTATTTTGCTTTTATTTTTTATTTATTTATTTTATTGCATTTTAGGTTTTGGGATACATGTGAAGAACATGCAAGATTATTGCATAGGTACACAC
>PVKP010030064.1:0-28304 GCA_004027715.1 Plecturocebus donacophilus
GAGATGGAGTTTCACCATGTTGGCCAGGCTGGTCTTGAACTACTGACCTCAAGTGATCTGCCTGTCTTGGCCTCCCAAAGTGCTGAGATTACAGGCGTGAGCCACCACACCCCACACTACATGGCAAATTTAACGACCGTATTTATCCAAAATCTGTGCATGGAAAAAGGGCAGGATTCTGCGTTCTACTTCTGGCTCTGCCATGTAACTAGCTGTGTGTGCAATGTCGGGAAAACCTCTCTGACCCTCTGTTTCCTCATCAGTGAAATGGGAATGACGACCCTCATGGGGATATACCTAAGGCATCTGGCAGAACACAGGCTAACCGTGACCACTCATTCAACAGAAGAGCTTTTAAGATTCTTATTCTTCAAATGATCCCATTTTGGAGAGAATATAAAGGTATTGCATCTTGAAAGATGTTTGTGGCATGTTCATTAGTGATGGTTGTCTGTGGGAGGTTGGTTTCTGGGTTATTTTTATTTTATCACTTATCCCTTTCAGCCTTCAGAGTCAAAAATGAGTACTGTTTTTATAACCAGAAAAAAATTATTTTGGAAAAAAACTTGAGTATCTGGAAAAAAGAAAAAAAATCCTGTGGTCTTTACCCATTGAGCAAAACCCAAAACAGTCACACACACACAAACCCCAAGGGCCCTGTGGTTCCCAGGACCATTTGGGTGTGCTTGGGTGGGTGGAGAAAAGAAGGGCATATAGGAACAGAAATGGGGTTCCTGCTTTTATAAACAGAACTGGTGCTGTACAAGACGACAAAACGCAAGGCCCATGAAGCACCAGGCCCAGGAGGTAGCTCAGCTGTCAGCACCCAAGGTAACAGGTGCCCCCAGCACTGGGGGTCTACACTAGACCCCTGCAGATGGCACTGAGCTTGGAGTGGGGAAACTGGGCAGTGCCTGGAGCAATGCCTTAGAGCGACCAGGTGTGGTGGGGTGGTATATGGGGAGTCGAGAGGGGAGGAAAGGGGTGACCCAGGGCTTGGGGGCGTGCCGGAAGCCTTGGAAATGAGCTTGGGAAGTCAGAGGCCCTCCTTTCTGATGCGCCAAAGCAGGCCATGAGCAGCCATGAGCTGCTGGACAGGAGTTTCGAAGTGATTCATTTGGCACCATGGCGAGGATGGGGGAGGCAGGCAGGTCCTAAGACTGTCCACTGTTGCAATGGCAGCAAGGTGACAGAGGGAACAGGCAGGATCAGGAGGAAGAAGGACCCGCGGCCTCAGGTGATTAGACCACATGGAGAGACACCCTTCATAACCAGCACTTCTCGGATCTGGACAGGGGAGTCCCTAACAGACACGGGTGAGGCGTGAGTCCAGGGGCCAGGGGAGGATAAACTAGGGCTCTGTCTAACCGCTGTGGTGTGCCAGGGGCTGATGATGGTTCTCAGGACATAGAGCTTCCAGTTTTTAAACCACGAAAGTCCTGGGCAAACTGGGTCAAGCTGGCTAGCCTAGAAGAAATGCTGCCTTCAATTTAAGGCTGGTTGAATTTTTGTGAAGCAGCAAAACAGCACCCCCTAACGGCTACTCAACCAAAACCTAAAGTTGTGGTTCTCTGCCCAGCCCTCACCATTCACTGGTGAAATGTCCAGCCTTGTACATTTCACCAAAGACAAGATCTCTAACAGGAACTACACTCCCCCAACATGTAAACTGGTCCCCACGTTCAGCTCATATCTCCCCTCTTCTCCGTCTCAGAGTGGCCTTACCTGTGCCCACAGATCCTCGCCCCAGCTCCTGTCCTCTGAGTGGTGGGGTGACCACGGGCAATTTCTCTAACCTTGGAGAGAGTTTTCCCGTCTTCAAATCACGACACCAGAGATCCTTTCCCTTTCTCCTCAATTCACTCTCAGGCTCTAGGGGCCAGCCCTCTGTAGACTTTGATGTGTGTGCTCTCCCTGGGAGCCAGCTGCTCTGTTCTGCAGATGCCTTCACACACTGGTTACTAGCTGGCTAGTTCCTACCACTGAACATCACCTCCAAATTCACATTTTCAAACCTAACCCCAATGTGATAGTATGAGGAGGAGGAGGAATTTGGGAAGTGATTATATCACAAGGGTAGAGCTTTCAAGAATGGGATTATAAAAGGGACCCCACCGAGTGCCTGCACTCCTCCTGCCCTGCGAGGACAGTTATAAGGCACCATTGACAAACCAGACATTGAAGCCGCCAGCACCTATTACTCTTGGACTTCTCAGCCTTCAGAAGTGGAAGCAATGAATGTCTGCGTGTATAAGCCACCCACTTACGGTATTTTGTTACAGCAGCCCAAACAAACGAAGACGCTCTCGCCTTAGGACACAAAGTCCTACTGGGAGAGCAGTAGTGGTAAGCAGGCTGATCTGCTGATGCATTTATGTCTTGGTTTGTTTTTGAGATGAAGTTTCACTCTGTTGCCCAGGCTGGAGTGCAGTGGCACGATCTCAGCTCACTGCAACTTCTGCCTCCCGGGTTCAAGTGATTCCCCTGCCTCAGCCTCCCGAGTAGCTGGGATTAGAGGCTTGCACCACCATGTCCAGCTACTTTTTGTATTTTTAGTAGACCTCGCCTGGCCGATGTGTTTTTGAATAGCAGCTCTGATAGAAATAGTCTCATTTCTATAGCAGCACAGATGTCTGCCTGGACACTGCAGAGGGCCTTGGTCTCCCAAGACCTTAGTTACCCGCCAAAGACTAACATTCCAAAACAGCTGCAGTTTAAAAGTATAAGAGGGAAGAAAGAAGGAACTGTAGCTGGCGTGCTGCAGTTCTCAAAACAGCGATCCTCAAACTTGAGTGTGCGTCAGAGTTCTTTGGAGAACCTGCTAGAACACACTGCAGAGTCCCAGCTCCAAAGTATCTGCTTCCATAGGTCTGTGGTGGGACCAGAACTTGCATTTCTAACAGGTTCCTGAAGAAGGCTGATACTGCTGGTCCATGGACCACACTTTGAGAACTGGACTACAGGACTCATACACAGTGAACAGCAAGCACGGTGACGTGTCCAAAACATGTGCCTGGACAGATGTCTCTTAGAAACTTGTATGAAAAAGTCACGATGGCTTCGAAGTTTAAAAAGCCATCTGTTGCCGGGTTCAGTGGCTCACGCCTGTAATCCCAGCACTTTGGGAGGCCGAGGTGGGTGGGTCATACCAGTCTGGCCAATATAGTGAAACCTTGTCTCTCCTAAAAATACAAAAATTAGCTGGGTGTGGTGGCGCATGCCTGTAATCCCAGCTATTCAGGAGGCTGAGGCAGAAGAATGGTTTGAATCCTGGAGGTGGAGGTTGCAGTGAGCCGAGACCGTGCCACTGCACTCCAGCCTGAGCGACAGAGTGAGACTTTGTCTCTAAACAAAACCAAACCACAAAAACCATCTATTAGCTGTGATTTGAGTAGGATGCTGTTTGTGAAGTGCTCCTCTAAGCATCCTTTCTGGCCTCCCTTCCTAGGTAGACGCGGCCACTGTCTGCCCGTGCTGCCCCCAAAGAATCATCTGAGCAGATATCCTTGCAGTCCGCATGACAGTGGAGAGGTCTTGTCTCTTCACCAGGCTGTGGTCTGCCTGAGAGGCTTGGTTAGAAGGCTCCAAAAGTTGTGACTGAGTCAGGAACACAGTAGGCTGGCCATCCACAGCGAGTCAGTAAATATAAACACTCGAAACACACAAACACTCTCAGTGTAGCCGAGGTGAAGGCATCTTTCTCCACATAACTATGTCCAATTTAATTTGCACTCCTATGGGCTTACTCCTGGCAGCCACTCAAGCTGACCAGCACAGAACAAACCGAGGCTTTCACGCAGCTGCCCAGCCAGTCTCCACCTGTCTTCAAGGGAGAGGCGAGTGTGTCTGGGTGCCTTGCACTTGCCGGGGCTTTCTTTATTTCTCTGACTCCCACCTTGCCCTCCATCAGACCTGCACGTTTTCTGACTGTATTCCTAAGTGGCCCCTCTCCTGGTCAGTGGGTCAAAGAATGAGACGGTCTCTGTGCTGGAAATCACCCATTTCATCCCTTATTTAAGAAACTGTCTTTTGAGCCACGTTTCTAGAGCACACAAGTTTTGGAGCCCCCAGTTTATTTGGTTTTGGGATACTGGAAGCTGTTTTCAGTAGGGTGGGCAATTTTGACTAAATGCAGCTGTCAAGCCCTCAAATGAGATGAAACATGAGCCAGCTGGTATGACAGGCAAGCAGCTATCAGTTCTGTCGGCCAGGTTTTAGTTACCAGCCTCGAAGCCAAAAAGAAATGGGTTTCTTGGAAACAAAAATGATGGAATTTGGGCTGCGAATTATATAACCTACCAGTGTTGCTCAGCTTATGCCGGGATGCTTTAACAACAAATTTTTAAGATGGAGAAATAAATCGAGAATCAACAAAAACACTACCACTTGGCCTGCAGCCTCCTACCTCTGGGAACTTCTGCCAGGCCTTCCTTTCCTCTCCAGCCCCAAAAGTTAACAAGTGCTGCAGCTTTAAGAGCGGGAAGGTGTTGTTTTAAGGGCCTCTAAGCCCCCCTTCTCAATTTCAGCTTTGAGCTGAGATCACATCCCCCACACCAGCCAAGGGACAAAAGCCATTTATCAACCCATCTGATAAAACTTCCCATGGGCTGGATCTTTATCTAGACCAAACCAAGAGGAACACAAATTGCAAACTCCTGCTTTTCCGAAAGGGGGACTTCTTTTTCAAGAAGAGGGTGATTTTTATTTTTATTTTGAATTCTTGGGAGGAAACCAAATTGGCCTGTTCAGCTGGACTCTTGAGGTGGAGAAAGTGCCTTTTAAACACGCTGGGGGTGGGGAGAGGGCACCCTGCTGTCTGACCCCTGTGGAGGTGTTGATACTCCAAGCTGAGTACTTTTTGGGTATACCAAGACCCCTCCCTGACACACCTCGTCCTTAGCCAGGCCTCACGGAAACCGGTCTGGAAAGCAGATGAGGATCTCTGACCCTCCTGGGGTGCAGTGGTAAGCCGGATGCACAAGGCTGAGCTGGCGCTGGGGCTAGAGGGTAAACTGATTCCTCGCTCCATACTGTTTGCTGTCTGCGTGGTCCGCCCACTGGGAGCCCCAACACGCAACCAGGCCGAGCCAGACCTGCCCAGTTTTGCCAGTTCCTTGAAACCCAGTTGGCTGAAGAGCAAAACAAAACAATCCAATCCGACTTTCAACTCAAGTCCTTTCTTGCAAAGTTCAGGGGTGCGCGGGGGCTGCGGCTCCGCGCCCGGCTGTGGAGCGAAACAAGCTGAAATTTTTTCAAAAAGACACCTCTGAACCCCGCAAGCACAATGGAAACGGCTGGGAGATCCCGCCTTGCGTCGGGGGCCCGTATGGCCCGTGACATTGTGTTTATTTGTATTTTTAGCAAGAAAAAAAATAGGTATAGAGGGCTTAACTGGCATTTTCAGGCTGTGAGCAGCATATGGCAAAAATGAAATAAAGTTTTATGAAACATCATAAAGAAAACAGGCCGGGGATTTAAGTTGCGTGCCTCCCCCCTCCCCCCGAAAGGAAAAAAAAAGGAAAGAAACTGGAGCGTTTGGGAAGGAACAAATGCTTCTCTGTGGAGCTGGTCGCCCTTCCCCCAACAAAAACAAGAGGTCCGGGCTCGGAGGAATTTGAAAGCAGCGATCTGCCAAAAACATTGTGAAAAACTATGGGGGATTCATTGGAAACAGATGGGCTTTTTCAGCTTTAATTCTGAAATTCTCTCCCGTTCTGACACAATAAAAACAAACAGGGGGCGACGCAGAAAGTTATCAAACAGGAACACCAGCTCATTGGAGCGGGGTCCGTGGGGGTCCCTGCGTGGCCAAGCGCGTGGAAGCGGGACGAGGTCTCCGGGGAGGGGCGGTGGGGAGCTCGGCTGGGACCTCGGGGCGCCCCTGGCTCCACCTCTAGGCACCCGGCAGGTCTGCAAACTGCTGGGCGAGGAGCTGGAGAAAGCTTCGCAGCACCGAGGGCGTGTCCCCGCCTCCCCGCTAAGGAGCCCCGAGGAGGCGCATTCCCACACCCCCTCTCTCGGCAAAAGCGGAGTGAGGCACCCCCGGCCCCCGCGCCCTTCCCACCCGTCTCCTTCTCACGGCAGCTCGGGCGGGGTGCCCCTCCAGGGCCCCGAAGGCACCCATCGCACCCTCAGCGGGGTGCGGGAGAAACAAAGACCCGCGGAAATGGGAGGCGGGGTCCGGAGGAAGTTCAGGGAACCTGAGGCCGGACTCGCTCATGCACGTCTGGCCCAGCACTGAGGGGCGGCCCAGGGACCCGGCCCCGCGCGCGCCCGGCCCGCAGCGCCTTACCTGCGGGGAAGCTGCAGAGGAAGAAGGCGAGGGTCGGCCAGAATCCCAGGGCTGAGCGTGCTGCCCCTCTCCCCATACCCATCCATCCAGCTCGGCCTGTTACCACTAGCCTCTCCCTGGAAGAAGAGTTCAAAAAGAAACGAGGAGAAATAAATCACGCTGTGGAAAAACGGCAGCCTCGCTCCGCCGGCGGGAGCAGCGAGCCGGGAGGCTCGGTCCACCTCCGCCACGGGCGCCCGGCGCACTCCCGCTCCGCCTCCCGCTCCCCCTCCCTCCCGTGCCCACCCCCCACGCGCCCCGCCCTCGCCATCCATCACTCGGTTCCCCGCCAATGTCGACGCGGCCCCGCGCCCAGCCCCGCCCCCGTGCCCGCGCCCCGCCCCCTCGCGCTCAGGTTTCAGCGCCGCGGGAGACGCAGGGGGAGGCGGCCCAGCCGGGACACAGGCGGCCCGGCTTCGGCGCTCGACGTGAGGACCTCGGAAAACCACGGCCCTAGATGAGAGGGCACACCATGCTCCCCGACCCTCGCGCCATCTCCACGCCAGCCAGCTGTCCTTGCAAAACAAGCCCAGCCCCCTTGGGAGGCACAAGCCTTGTAAGGGCAGGAGGGGGGCAGGGCACCCCCTTAATCCCCTCCACAAATCTCCAAGTAGAAAACGATGCTTGCAGACAAGTCCCAGCCCTACTTTCCAAGCAGACTGCCGACCCCAAGCCGCCACCGACGTCCCCTGGCTCACGCGTCTCACTTAGACGCGCCACCGCTGCAGGAGGCCGAAAGATCCACTTCCGAGTTGTCTGGGTCTGGGCAGGAAGGCTCTCTGCATCTCAGCTACTGGCGCACCTCTAGGTTCCCACCTGTCGTGGCCCCAGGCCACCCATCCTGATGGGCTTGAGCGGCCTCCAGCACCCCCTCCAAGCACCTCGCTACTTCCTGAGCGCTTGTCCTGGCTGCGTCCCCGAACTCGGGGCCTGTGGGCCTAACCTGCCACGCTGGCACAGCTGCCACTCCAGAGGAGATGTGCCTACGGCGGTCCCCGTGACGCGCAGGGCCGGACCGTCCGGCGCTCCACGCCGAGGCCCGAGGACTGCCCTTGGGAGGGCTTCAGGATGGTGACCTTCCCTAACTGTCGCTTATTTTTCTGGGAAAAAACCCATCTCCTTCCCAAGGTTCCCTGGGACCTGCAGTTGTGCTGCCGTTGTGATATTTAAGGGACTGGTAACTATCAAAACAAAACAAAACAAAAAACCTTCCCCTGAGAAGCATCTTTTAGACGAAACACAAATAGGCCTGAGCCAGTGTTTTTAGTCAAACCAACTCCTCCCACCAGCCTCCTCACTTCACTCCCAAGCCTGACCATCTGGGTCTCTGGGGCAAGAAAACACCACTGGGTTTTTATCCAATTTAGAACTATCACAGTGCTCACTGCTGCAAAGGCCACACAGGCTGCAGGGCGCAGCTGCACCCGGGCTCCGGCTGGCAGGTCTGGAGTGTGGACGGGAGCACGCTTTGAAGGAAGGGGAGAAGGCTCTGCGTCAGTGAAGACACAACCTTCGCAGCAAGACTATGAGTCTGGCTTCCACTAATCAGGTACACAAGGGAACCACGCCCCAGCCAGCTGTGCAGCAGGGCCACACGAAGCTGCTGCTTCCTTAGGCCCAACGCCACAGACACGACTCTGCTTTATAGTGGGGGTGCCGCTGTGTTTCCCTAAAATATTTAGGTCTCAGATTGACAGGCTCTAATGATTGCTCCCCCAAACCTGGGTTCATTTGAGGCACAAGTCTGCAAAACGCTACGGTTTCCCAGCGAAAACCCACCATCAAAAATGGTCTTCCTTTCAGGCTTGGCCAGTCCTGGGGCCCGACCCCACAATTTATTCCACAGGATCACCGGATGGCCACCGGGGCACTGAGCAGGCGCTGTGCCAGACTGCATAGAGGTGACCGAGTGGACTTTTCACCTCTGAGGTCTACCAATTAACACCATTTGCTGGAGTCTGCCTTTCAGGAGCTAGTTCTGGAGTCCCTCCCTAAAGAGAAGGGATCACTGGCATTCCAAGCCACCTGGACAGTAATTCACCACCACCACCGCTGCAGCACGTCCAGGTCACAGACCAGGGATCAGGATCCAGCGGAGGCCATGCAGCCTGCAGAAGGCTGGAAATCACGCCCTTCTGCAGCTGCCCTGGCCCAAGAGTGGACTTTTAACCTCTACATTTCAGTTTCTTCATCTGTAAGGATCGGGCTGATAATACTGTCACTCCAAGACTACAACTGAATGGAACCTGAAGAGGCCCCAGGCCATGGGAGTTCTGGTGTCCTTGCTGGGGGACTGGCTGCCATTTTAGGAGGAGACCCCAGTCTTATGGTGTGAGCAAGTAATTTGGGAAAGGGATGCAAAGGGCTTTTTCCCCCCTCTCTCTCTTGAGGAGGCTGGATTTGGACATCTTTAAAGCAGGGAGCTGGACATCACAGAGTCTAGACTATCATGAGAAATCTAGCTCCAACGAGAGCAGTGTGGGGTTGTGTTGACTTTAAGGAATCTGTCTACACTGGCCAAACCAACCTTTCAACAACCCCCCAACTCTCTGCAGGAATAAAAAATTCCTACAACAATAGATTTGAGAACTCAGCACTCCATTTGCCATAGAAACTCATTGAACTCAAAAGTGTAGTTGACTTCGAACAGCTCCACAGAGACTACCCAAGTATCACAGAGTCTACCCAACTATGTGGTGTCCCTAGGCTATAGCTTAGACCTGGGGAGAGAGACACCCTCATGGATGACTCTTGCACCCTTTCTTCAGCCCTGGCTGTGGAGACCCCTGGCTGAGGAGCACCCACCTACCTTCTCTCCTCCTCCACTCTGGGGGTAGCTATTTGATGGGGGGGAAGGGGTCAAGGGGCTTCTGAAAGGAGGGGTTCTGAATAAGGCGGAAGCCCTCGCAGGGGCAGTGATAGTCAGGGGCTCTAACTCTGCTTGCTTCTGGGTATGAACAAAGTGTTCTCAAATCTAGGGCCTGAGTCATCAAATACACATCCAGGACCCACTTCAGGCTAGTCACTGGGGGATAAAGAAATAAACAGGCTGGGCGTGGTGGCTCATGCCTGTAATCCCAGCACTTTGGGAGGCCGAGGTAGGCAGATCACAAGGTCAGGAGTTTGAGACCAGCCTGGCCAACATGGTGAAACCCCATCTCTACTACATTAGAGATGAAAAAATTAGCGGAGTGTGGTGGCAGACACCTGTAGTCCCAGCTACTCAAGAGGCGAGGCAGAGGTTGCAGTGAGCAGATTATGCCACTGTACTCTAGCCTGGGTGACAGGGAGAGACTCGTCTCAAAAAAAAAAAAAAAAAAGAAAAGAAAGAAATAAGACAGTCCCTATTTCTGACTTGCTGGTAGAAGCAGGTAATAGAGAAAAATAAGTGGTAAAGGAAAGGTGAGTGAATGACCTTTGCCAAAAAAGGTGATGTCTTTCAAAATGATGGCTAGTATTTGGACATGTTTTCACATTGTGTCAGGTGCCAGCTAAGTACTTTACATGTCTAGACACTTTCAGCTAAGGAAGGTTCTATTATCATCCTCATTTTGCAGATGAGGAAACTGAGGCTGGGAGAGCTTAAGTGCCCACCCAATAAATGGCTAAACAATGCCGAGCCGAACACACTGAACTCCATGCTTGGCGTGCTGTGTGTGCCATTCATTCCAATGGTGGTGAGCAAGTCCGCACCGGGCTTAAAGTCAAGGCGAGACAGATTCCTTAACAATCACTTTCAATAAAGCATAACACCGACTCTGACGGGAGACACAGAACACAGGCGCCACGGGCCTCCAGCCCAGCCTGGGGTGCAGGGAGGGGAGAGCAGCTTCCTCGGTGCAGGAATGTGCCAAGGGAAGATGATGGGCAAAGGACAGGGCGGCAGGGGGAGAATTCCAGGCAGAAGGAACACCAAGTGTGCCAGGAACAAGGTGTGCTGTGCCTGAGGATCTGCAAAGGCTGAAGTGCAGCTGTAGCAGGAAGAGGTAAAGCTGGAGAAATGGGAACAAGGAGCTTGGGGGAGCCTGGGAAGCACCTGGGGACCCTACCCAAAGCCTCGAGATGGGGAGGGATTTATTCTTTTGGGAGACCACTGCAGGAGACTTAAAAAGATCAGAGGTGCCCAGGCCCTACTCCAAGGCAGCTAATCTGAATCTCTGGGGGGTAGAGCCTGGGCATCAGCATTTTTCAGGCACTCCCCTGGGTGACTCATGTCTAGGGGAATAGCTGGGTTTGTAAGTTCTATCAGTCTCAGGCCCATGCCCTCCTTGCTGCTGGCAGGTGCACAGAAGAGCCAGGTCAGTCAGTTTCTGCCCCTTGGGCTTAAAGTCAAGGTAAGACAGATTACCTAACAAATATTTTCAATAAAACAGTAATTGCAAGTGACTTGAGATGAACCAATCAGAGTCTTTCCTGAGATTGCTGCTACAGAAGCAGCTTCAGTTCTGGTCCGATCACACACACACACACACACACAGCTGCCCAGTAGGCTTGAGCGCAGTGGTGTGATCTTGGCTCACTGCAACCTCCACCTCCTCAGTTCAAGCAGTTCTTCTATCTCAGCCTCTCGAGTAGCTGTGATTACATGCACGCGCCGCTACCTGTTTTTCCTAGAGACAGGGTTTTGCCATGGTGGCCAGGTTGGTCTCAAACTCCTGGGTTCAAGTGATGCACCTGCCTCTGTCTCGCAAAGTGCTGGGAGTACAGGTATGAGCCATTGTGCCCGGCTGACATCTTGTTTTTACTTAAGTTACATTTTATCTGGTGAGCGTTTGGGGCGTGGTGAAGATTTATTTAGACTAACCCTCCCCAAGCCACTCTTCAGCATGTGACTCCCCTGCAGCTCGTCCTGAGCTCCTGTGAGCTACCCCAGCACCTCTTCCAGCTTTGGAAGCTGACAAAATTCCTTATTTTGCTGAAACTAGACTGATCTAGATTTCTCTCATTAACAGAACCCAAATGTGAAGGAAATGACCCAGCACTGGTCCCAGGTATTTTTGCCAGCCTGGCAAGTGTAGGGATATGTTAGGCTCTCAACCCACCATTCATTTATTGGCCACGAATTTGACAACATTTCTTGGGCATCCTCCCATTCCCCTATGTCTTGAAAAATGTTTGTCTAGACCATGTCTTGAGGAACTGAGTTGCTCCAATTTACAATTCAGAGAGTGGGAATGGATCCATCCATCCATCATCCATCCATCCGAGACAGAATCTCGCTCTGTCTCCTAGGCTGGAGTGCAGTGGCACGATCTCGGCTCACTGCAACCTTCACCTCCCGTGTTCAAGTGATTCTCCTGCCTCAGCCTCCCGAGTAGCTGGGATTATAGGCGCCCACCATCACACCTGGCTGATTTTTCTATTTTTAGCACAGACGGGGTTTCACCATGTTGGCCAGGATGGTCTTGAACTCCTGACCTCATGATCCGCCCACCTCAGCCTCCCAAAGTGCTGGGATTACAGGCCTGAGCCACTGCCCCTCACCTGATCCTTAGCTTTAATTTCTCTCTCAAATTCCTCTTTCAAACTTTAAGGGCTACCCTGGGGCCTGGTCATCTCAGATTTGATGAATCATTCCTTGTTCTCTCTCTCCACAAACTTCAAGGTTGTATAGACTTTGATCATATCATCTTTCTGGCTTCATCTTTCCACACTAAAACCCTGAAGGTACAAAGCAGCCCAGCCTCTTGCGAAATTCAGGTGATTACGTTGCTCACCTTCTGCAGTTCTGACATATTTTTACCAAGGGGAAGAGAATATAACTGGCAGGTGTGGGTAGAGCCCAGGAAGAATACTAGTTTTTGCTTGTTTTCCAGTATCTTTTTTTTTTTTTTTTTTTTTTGAGACAGAGCCTCACTTTGTCACCCAGGCCGGAGTGCAGGCGTGCGATCTTGGCTCACTGCACCCTCCGCCTCCCGGGTTCAAGCAGTTCTCCTGCCCCAGCCTCCCAAGTAGCTGGGGTTACAGCTGCCTGCGGCCACGCCCAGCTAATTTTTGTATTTTAGTAGAGACGAGGTTTCACCATGTTGGCCAGGCTGGTCTCAAACTCCTGACCTCAGGTGATCTGCCCACCTCAGTCTCCCAAAGTGCTGGGATTACAGGCATGAGCCACAGCACCTGACCTCAGTATACTTTCTGATAGTATTTAAGCATTTTTCTGAACACTTAGTCCTGCCTGAGTGGCCTGTAGCAAACAAACATTTTGCAAAGACCCCAAGGATCCTCTTCCATGGCGATAAACAGACTGGACAAAGTCCGTTTTCTTGTAATTTGGATTATGTTCTCATAAATGCATTAACAGACTTGCGCCTGCAAAAGCTTAATATGCATTTTCTTGCTAACTCCTAAGCTCATCCTGCAGTTAATCACCATTTGTTTGCCATTTCTGCATAGCCTTCATTTCATCCCAAAGCCTGGAACCATCTGAGCTTCCCCCCTTCAGATAATCCATGTAAATTTAAACTGAGTCTGGGTACGCCCACCATCCTGAGGCATCCTCACTGTTAATAATTCTTCATCCAGAAAAGTACCTGTTTATCCTATTTTTTGTTTCTTGTCTCTAAGGATAATTCTGATCCCCGGCAGTCCCTCCCCGCCCCCCACCGTGCTGCAGAGACTTACTGTTGTAAATGACCTTTGGGGTGGAACTTTGTCAGAAGGAATTTTGAAAGTCTAAACAGAATTCATCCTGGGTTTCTCCCTTGTCTCCAGGCCTGTTTCTGACTCCTTAAAGAATGCTAATAGATTGGTTGGGTTTCATGTTCTCTTTTTAGAAAATACACTGCTTCGTTCGGCTAATTGAAACTTTAAAGTGTGCTTCACGATAATACTTTTTAGTATATATTCTGCCAAAGTGGCTATTTAAAATGATCCTTCCTAGGGTGGGTGGGCTCCCCTGGTGGGCGGGAGGCACAGCATGCATGCCCGTAGACACAGGTGCCACATGGAAGGACAGCTGCACATTTGGCTATGAGGCTGTTACTGCCATCTTCATTATCTGAGGCTTCCTTTCTCTCTATGTAAAGAGCATCCCCTGGGCTTTGATGCGCCTTCCCTCACCATGAGGGACTCTTCTTGGTAATTAAGACATAATTATTGAGAAGAAAAAACTACCAAACATTTAAACATTTTACCAAAATTAAAATTTTTCATTTAAAAAATTACCAAACATGATGAAGTATTAGATTTTCTTCCAATATTTTAATGGGTTTTTAATGTTTAATTTTTTTTTGTGAGACCAGGCTGGAGTAGCATGGCACAATCATGGCTCACTGCTGCCTCAACCTCCTGGGTTCAAGCGATCCTCCTCAGCCTCTTGAGTAGCTCGGACCACAGGTGCACACGCCACCACGCCTGGGTCATTTTTTGGTATTTTTTGTAGGATGGTGTTTTGGCATATTCACCCACACTCATGCTGCAGAAGGCAACTAACCTGCTTGAGGTCACGGAGCAGCCTTGGTGACAAAGTGAGGTCAGGGCAGCTCTGGGTGACCTCCAGCTGCCAGGCCACCTCTGATGGGATCACAGCTGCTTCCCAGGCATGGGGCTTTTCGTTTTTTCTCTGCCTTTCCTAACCCTCCTCCATCCTCTTGCTCTGAATAGAAGCAAGGACTCCTTCTGTGCTCCCTTTGGACTCCGTTGCCTCAGGCTCAGTTCAGGCTGGCCTGGAGTCTTCCCAGTGGGCTGCCAGCAGTTCCCATGGGCGCCCTTCCGTGGTACTTGGATGTACGACCCTCTTTCCTTCTTTCACACCTGCCCTTCTCCACTTCCTGTGTTCTCAGTAACCTCCTGGTGCAGCCATGCTGCTTTCCTAATTCTCCCATTTCTTCCTACTGAGACTATAAACTGGTGTATAACTACAATTTCTTAATGAAAGTCTCCCCCGCCTCCCCGACCACTGCTTTCTTTCTAAAACTCTTGTCTGAGACTCTATCACACCTACTAACTGGTCTACAAGTTTGCAAATTCTTCTGCCTGCAAGACCCAGTACAAAAGCAATAGTATTTCTGAATTGCTTAACTGACAGCGTTGAGATGGAAAGCTTCAAGACGCTGCCAGCGAGGATGGGGAAAGACAGAGACCTGGGAATTCGGTGGTCTTAACTCTAGCTGTGTGGCATGATGCCCTGGCCTATCTCTGGCCCCCTCAGCTTCTCAATCTGCAGAATCACAGCCTGGCTGCCCCAGGAGATCTCCAAGCTTCAGAGTCCTGTTTCCAGGGACCCGGTGAATTGATGCTGGCTTGTAACTAACTAGCCTTGCCCACACCTGATCGTAAGAAGCCATTCTGGGGCCTCATCTGTAACAGTTCTGTAGTCCCAGGTGAAAATGTGGCTAAGCACATAGGCAATGTCATTTGAAGAGTGACATTTTTATGTTGTAGTGTCATGATGAAATTCAGTAATAATCCCCAACGATACTATGGTATACCTGAAACCACACCTTAGAAACATTTAGCAGCCACCCGAGGTTTTAAAGCAGCTTTTGGGTATGCATACATAAGACATACCAGGTTCCCATAAAAGAACAGACCACACAGCGCTTACATCTCCCCATTCCGGTAAGTTCTTGGGAGAAGAACTGGCTTGGAACCATTTATCCACCAAATGGCAACTGTCTGGACTGACAGTGAGTCTGTGTCTCTCTCTCAACCAACAGAAGGCTGGAGTATTTGGATTAATGAATAATTGAGTGCCAAGCACAAATACCGTAGACATTTAGCAATAGGAACAGATAACCAAGTTGTTCATCAAATTCAGAACTGTTTAGAATGGCTAAGCAAAGCTGAAATGGAGACGATCCCCAGCTGATGCAAGATGGGGAAAAGTGCCAATCCAGAGAGAAGAACACATGTGTCACCTTATGTGACATTCTCTTCCACCATTGTTTTTTCTTTCTTAAATTTGTCAGAGGCTAACGGAACTTCTTCACCTTTACAATACAGAGGCAATACAGCATGCTAAGAACATGCGGTGTGAACACAGACTTCCTAGATCTGTTATTTCATCTGTGAGATGGGGATATTGGCTGGGTGCGGTGGCTCACGCCTGTAATCTCAGCACTTGGGGAGGCTGAGGCGGGTAGATCACGAGGTCAAGAGATCAAGACCATCCTGGCCAAAATAGTGAAACCCCGTCTCTACTAAAAATACAAAAATTAGCTGGGCGTGGTGGCGCACGCCTGTAGTCCCAGCTACTTGGGAGGCTGTGGCAGGAGAATTGCTTGAACCTGGGAGGGGGAGGTTGCAGTGAGCCGAGAATGCGCCACTGAACTCCAGCTTGGCACCTGGCAACAGAGCGAGACTCTGTCTCAAAAAAAAAAAAAAAAAAAAAAAAAAAACTGACGGGGATCTATCTGCAGCTCTACCAAAAGACTGTTTTGAGGATTAAATGAGTTAATACAATAATAACCCACTTAGAACAGGTGCCTGGCTTAGAGTAAGCGTTGATAAGCAGGTGCCAATATTCATTTTAGGTCATGGATAGGAACTACTGTTTGGATTACAATAGTGCCTATGTAATCTACTCCGCGTCAGATTCTGCTAGAGCCTTTGTATGTACAGGCTCTTGGGGGAGCTCTGCAGAATTCTGCGAGGACTCTTGGATAACCTCGCATTCTAGAGGTGGGTTTTAAGTTTTTCTTCAGTTATACTTGAGGCCTGATGAGCACCTACTTGAAAAAAACTCCACGTAACCATAGTGTTGTCATCTTAACTATGCAATGGGCACAGCCGTTTCCATTTCACAAATGAGACAGAATCATCTGTACATCTTGTTGAAGGACCATAAATACAGGTAGCCATGTAGAGGCTCAAACCCAGGTCGTGAGATGCCAAATGCCGTCTTTTCCCCACAGCTACTTCTCATCTTCACCCAGGGTTTATTTATTTCTGTCGGTCCAATAATATACCCACATGTATAACGATGGATCATACATTAGAAATGGAAATGTGTTCAGAGCTGTACTGTTTTCCAGACATTAACACAAATATAAAAACGTTTTAAGAAGAGAAAAATGTCCCTGAATCTCCCTATCCATCCTAGAGACTGAAGAAATTGAAATAATTAGATTAGGGAAGTTTTTGTCTTTCTTTTGGAAGGTAAATGACATTTTTTAGATCACGTATTCATACAGCACTTACCCAGACTTAGCCTTCGAATGCCAGTTAAATAGATTTCCTTAAACAACAGGAAGATATTTAGGTAAACCTATCTACAGTATCAATTCATTGGGGTTCTTTCAGTCCACAAGCCACTCAGAGCACACCTCAAGTTTTAAGCCAGATGGGCTTCTGCCTTTAGAGACTGGTCACTGACCCGGAAAGAGAGGGCCCCTGTGCCATCTTGGCTTGGGTTTGCCTTGCTCTTGCTGACTCCTGACTGAGGCTCGGGGGCCAGTATGTTCTCCACTAGGCCAGAAGTCAGCAGTCCCTGCCAATAGCATCCATTTACTTATGAAGAAATCAGACACCTGGAGCTCAGCAATTGACTTGCTCAAAATGCTCCTTAGCAGAGAAAATAGCAACGTAACACCCTCCTAGCACGGAAAGGGGTGGCATTTAGCTGCTTCTGTCATATGATCTTGAGTTACCCAAAGATGCAAAACCAAAACCAAGTGTTTCAGGAGAGTAAGAGAAGCATTTTTGTTTTTTTGGGGGGGTCGGGGACAAGGACTTACTCTGTCGCCCAGGCTGGAGCACAGGGACATGCTCATGGCTCACTCCAACCTCTGCCTCCAAGGTTCAAGCAACCCTCTCACCTCAGCCCCTCAAGTAGCTGGGACCACAGATGCATGCCACCACACTATGCTAATTTTTGTGTTTTTAGTAGAGATGGGTTTTCGCTATATTGGCCAGGCTGGTCTTGAACTCCTGAGCTCAAGCAGTCGGCCCAAAAGTGCTGGAATTATAGGCATGAGCCACCATGCCCAGCCAAGAGAAGCATTTTGAAATCAGTATTTTGAAATCTGAATGTCAGACTATTTTAGCTGCATTGACTAATACATAACAAAATAAACTCCCAGGAGTCTCGTGTTCAGAGGCCAAAATGACCTGGCCAAACTTAGCAGTGATAGGTTATTCGGGTTGGACCTGGAAGGGAACGTCATCATGGACTTCATTATGAACACAGGTGAGCCCAGCCTCTGCGCTTTGCTTCTCTTTTTCCTTTGCTTCCCTTGCTTCAATAAATGGGATCCCATGTGGGAAAATGCAATCGCACAAAAAAATCGATTATTTATATTTCACCTCTTTTCATAAAGGATATTCAACTAAAATGCAAATGAAAGCACACTAGACGGCAAAACTTCCAAACAAATGGTAATTATTATTTTCAGAGTACCAATTATTTTGGGGAAACCCTGTAATTTTTATGATTCTGTGAATGACATGGGCATTTCTGTGTGCTCTGACGACCAGAAAAAAACCCTCTGTGGAAGAAGTGGGAGTCCAGTGGCTATGTTTTTGCAAGGGCAATCTATTCCTCAGGCTGTCACTGTCGGGTGCTGAAATGCACACTAGCTGTAAATTCCTCAGCCACTCAGAGGGCCCCAGCATTTGCCCAGGAGACATTTTTGAGCAAGCCTCTTTTACACGAGCATTTGAACAGGTAAAATGGTAGTCCTGCAAGGCAAAATTCATCAGCAAGGCTTTTTAGTCTTACAAGCGGATCAGACTTTGATAGAATCAAACTTTGTGAAAACACCTCAAACAATCAGATCTCATGGCCCCCCCCCCCTTTTTTTTTTCCCCTGAGATGGAGTCTGGCTGTGCTGCCCAGGCTGGAGTGCAATGGCATGATCTTGGCTCACTGCAACCTCTGCCTCCCGGGTTCAAGCGATTCTCTTGTCTCAGTCACCTGAGTGGCTGGGACTACAGGCATGCACCATGGCACCTGGCTAATTGTGTGTGTGTGTGTGTGTGTGTGTGAGGTAGTTTCGCTCTTGTTGCCCAGGCTGGAGTGCAATGGTGCAATCTCAGCTCACTGCAGCCTCCGCCTCCCAGGTTCAAGCAGTTCTCCTAACCCAGCTAACTTTTATACTTTTAGTAGAGATGGGGATTTCACCACGTTGGCCAGGCTGGTCTTGAACTCCTGACGTCAGTGATCTGCCTGCCTCAGCCTCCCAAAGTGCTGGGATTACAGGCATGAGCCACCATGCCTGGCTGATGTTGAGGTTTTTAAATAGACAGTCTGGAGAGGAGAGACACGTCATGGTGCAGATCAGTTGAGAAAGGTATAAAAGTAGAACTAGGGAGTGAATTCTAAAGTAGAGTCTGCGCTGTGGCTGACAATACTAGTAACGTGAGGGGTGTGTAGGAGGCCTGCAGGGGTCGGTGTATGTATGTTTCATGCTTCCACCGAACCTTGTTTAAAGACATCACCGAGGAGAAAATTCTTCAAAATATCTACAGAGGATAAAAACGAGTTGCATCCATCTTCAAGAAGAAAGGGATACTGAGAATAAAATAATGTTACCAAAACTCTTACAGAGGAATTAGGCAGAATATCTCTGTTTCTAAGAGCAGAAGAATGGAATATTACCAGGAAACAAGGCGAACTGTTCCTGTCAGCTGGGGCAAGCTGCTACAAAGAACTTGATCTTAAGTGTCCATGAACATGAAAAAATGAAATACAAGGAGAAGCCACAACAGATGGTAACTACTGAAATGTCCTGCCAAGACAGAAGTCAGTGAATTTTGGGGCCTTTTTACTCACACCTGCTGATCTCTGCTTTGGCCTATGGAAGGCACTGAACCTATGGGAATTGGCTTCCTTTGACCAGATAGTTGACAGAGTCTACACTTTTTGCCTAATTTTCAGGCTCTGGCAAATCCAGTATTTTGCTTTCTGAAAGTTCTTCATCTTGCAGCGCTGCTTTAAACAAGCAATTGAAAAACGAGAAGTGAATCCAACCAGCAATTCTGTAATCACTCTGCATAAACTGTTGGCTACACTTCCATTATTTACTGTAGTAATCTGGATATAATCATTTCATAAGTTGGGTAGGTACGCAGCACATTTTTATGCTAAGTCAGTTACCAGTGACTTACAAATTGAGGTTATAAAAGATATTTGCATTTCTTTTGTCAATTTCTGCCCCAATTTTAAAACTCCTTCTTCTTCCTGCCCTAAGAATTGTCAAGTTTCACACCTCACTAGGCATTCTTGCCTCCTGACCCCTGGGTTCTAACATGATATAGTACTTCTACTCACAGGACAGACCTGGCTAAGGAACTGGGTATCCTTTCAGTAGAGTCCATTTGTTCATCCGTCACCAAGGAGACTGACTTCTGCCTGGCCTTGGATGCACACTTGGGTAAGGCAATCCTTAATTTTTTCCACTGCCCTATTCATTACTCCTGTACAGCTCTGTTGCTAAGAGAAGAGAGGCTGAAACTGAGCTGTCATTTGCTCAAAATAAGAAAAAGAGGAGCCTGTGTTTTGGATAGGGCTGGATTCCAGACAGGTGGGGAAACCTGCAGCTTCCCTTCTTCAGGTTAAATTTATGTTCAGTTAAGTCTGTTGAATGGCTAAGTAATCGAAGCAAAGCCATTCCCTTAAAGAGCCAGAGGAACACCACAGACACTTAAAAGTTAACTAAAGGTACCTTTGGGATATTGAAAGTCAAGTTCCAGAATAATTACTTGTAAGGACTAGTGTCATTTCATTTCACAGAACACATTCCAATTAGCCTGCACTGCTTTCAGATAATCCTTGTATGTTTCTGCTCTATTGCATTTGGATACATCCTGTCTCTTTCCCCGGATGGCAGGCTGGACGGATCGGTGACCATGCCTCCTTTCATGTCTATACTGCATACTTCAAGGCAGGAACACATTTTGCGACCATACTTGGTAAAAACAAGCGCTAGAACTTAATTCATTTGGTAGCAAGGTTGTGGGGGGTGGGGAAGCACTTTAGATTCACAGAACCCTGGCCCCATCCCTTCTCCTTCCTGGCCATCGGTTTCTTCTCAGAAACTGAAAATACCAGCACCCGTTCCTGCCTGCTTCCTGGGAGCAGCAAGCATCCCTGGGAGAGTGGCTGAAAAGCTCCCTGTCCCAGTGTCAGGGATGCCCAGTCCCTGTTCATTTCATTTTGCAACTGCTCATCTAAGAATTCTTGTGTTTGGCCTCTCACAGGGCTGCTGAAGAGCATGGGATTGTATTAAACAGGAGACTCCTGTGCCTTCATTCGCTATTATCACACACACTGGGAAGCAGCAAGTCATTCCTTGGGAGAGGTTTGTAAAAAGAGAAAGCAGACGGAGGTTTCTTAGCAAAAGTCAAAGGTGCCCTCCTTGAATGACATGCCAAGCTACTCTAAGACCCTGTCTGTCACAAGCCTCCTGATGAAATAAATACCTACCAATGGAGACACCGTTTGAGACAGCAAGAGGGGGCAGACCAGCCACCCACCATTTCACATGTCTACTGCCAGCTTAAGTACCTGTCTGACACCTGGGAGGGAAATAATGGAAGCGGGGCACTTGAAAAAAGGAGGCTAGGACCTCTTTCACTACTACCGCGGCGCAGAGTCTAGAGGGTGTACTGCAGTAGACCACAACCCTGCTCCTCAAGGGGCCGGCGTGCCCTTCAGAACAGGATGAACCCAGCTCACTGCTGATATATTATCTGGCCTGGAAGGTGGCAGCAAAAACCAGCCACAGAGAACGTGGAGCCCGCCTGGATGTGTGGGTGCCCCACCCAGAGCCTTTGTCTGCGCGACGTGCCATCCAGCCATGTCTGCCCCAGTCGTTAATTGGAGACCATGTCCCTGTGAAGGAGGCTTGCTTGTCACTTGCTGTGCTAACAGCAAGAAACCCCTTCTTCGTATGTGCAAAAAGAAAAAAAAGCCAGTGTGGGTATACTATTCCGTTCCTGTACGGATGGGCGCGAGACACTCTCCCAGTTCTGCTGCCCTTCGGGGCACAGCCACTCTCTTTTCTAGGGGTCATGGCTCAAAATCCACCCAAAAAATCACCTGTCTGTGATGCACAGGAGAAGAGAGAGGTCCGTGCGTTGGTTTTCAAGCTCTCTGCCTCAGATGCCAGAGAAAGGGGCGTCTTCTTACAGCAGGTAATATTTTATGTTATGTTTCCTCTAAGAGCCTAAACCCAGATGGAGAAGGTGATGGAGCTGCTCCTTTAGGTGCCAGCATGCCACTCAACATGACCCGCAAGTTCGTTCCCTGAGCTAGTGCTGAGCTCGGACGTCGCGGTTCTCCCTGATACGGTCGGTACTCAGCTACGGCAGCCTCCAGCCTGGACGGGCGGGCTGGCTCCCGGCCCCGACCTCGTGCAGGACACTACCTCGAGAACACCCAACCTCGCAGCCCGAGAGGCACGCACGGCTCACCACTTCCGCGAGATGGCGCTACTCCCCCTGCTCCGCCCGCGAGACACCAAGTCAGAAAATCAATACCACCCAGCGCCTCGCGAAACCACACCACAAAATAGCAGCTCACAGGCGCCCATTAAAATCCCAATTTGGGAGAACTGCTTCCACCTCCGAGCAAGTCTAATACAATTACTTTAATAAGACGCAATCCCGAATGGCACCCGAGCGTCCCCCCGCCGGCTCTTCCCCTAAATACACCTGTCCCCCTTGCCCCAGCTTGTACCCTGGGTTGAGCTGCGGGGCGAACCGCGCGGAGTCGTCGCCGTGTCCACCCGTCCACTTAGGAACGCTGGGGCCGCTTGGCCATGGGCATCCTCAGCTCTCACCCCAGGGGCCGCACCTTACCGTGCGCCGGTGCGCCCAGACCAGGGGCCGCCGGGACGGGAGCCCACGCTGCGCACTGCGCCGACGGCCCCGAGGGCAGGCGTTCGTCCTGCAGCTCAGCAGCCGGGCGTCGGGCGGGAGGCGGGAGGCGGGGGCCCGGGCGGTGCGGGCCAATGGGGGTTCACGGCGGGACAGCCCGGTGGCCGGCTCGGTCTGGGGCTCCGCCGGCCGGGAGGAGGGAGGGAGCTCCCAGCCCGCACACGGTGGAACGGACGTGTGCCGGGTCTGCCCAACCACGCGCGCTGGCGGCTGCCCGGGGGAAGAGTATTTTAGGAAAAAAGAACAAACACCAAACCACAAAAACTTTCCTGCTGCCAAGCGCCAAAGCGACCGAGGCGCAGCAAAGCTCCAAATGTGGGCAACATGGGAGCGAGATGAGACGCGGGGCCGAGGAAGACCGAAGCAGCGCCGGGGCCCCGTTAAGGGCCGGCGGCGTCTCGGGGATGTCAGAGCCGGGGCCGCCCGGGTCCCGGCCCGCGCTTACCTTGGCGGCTGCATGAGACCCTGCGGCCCGCGGGGGGTGGCGCTGGCGGGGCTGCGGGCGAAGCGGGGGTGCCGGGGCGCCGCTCGTCTGCCCCGGGGCGAGGTGGGACGGGCTCGGCTGGCGCAGGTCCCCGCCGCCCCGGCCGGCTCAGCGGCGGCTCGGGGCGCGCCTCCTGCTCCCGGGCTGCATGCTGCGAGCGCCTGGAGGAGCCGGCCCGGGAGCGAACGGCCAGTGCGTTCCCGGCCCCGCGGCTCGGGCGGCGCGGCCAGCGCTCGGAAGCAACTGCAGAGCGGGGCGTCCGGGGCCCGACCCCTCCCTCGCCCGGCCCCCGCCCGCCGCCGAGCGCGGCGTCGCGAGGTTCGTTTGCGCGCGGAGGGGAGGGGGCGGGCCGGGCGCCCAGGGCCGCGGGCGGGGGGCGCGCTCGGGCGGGGGCGGGGGCGGGGGCGGGCTCGGGTGGCTCCTCCCCGCCGCGGCCCCACCCTCCCGCGTCCGCAGCGGCTGGGTGGGTGTGGAGGGTGTGAGGGCGCCCGCCGCGCAGGCAGGCCTCCTGAACGCTCGGGTGGGTTCGGGGGCGCGGGCGCCTCCAACTTCCCGCCTCCCCCGCGCGGCTGCCGTGGAGCGCGGTGCCCACCTTCAGCTGCGCGGCGGTCCAGGGCGGTTCCGCTGAGATTTCGGGAGAAGGCGGCTGGACCGAGGCTCACGCTGTTGCGCTCCGCGGAGGCGCACCTTTGTTGTGTTGTGATTGTGTTGTTGTTGAAGAACCTTCTTCAGCAAACTCATACATATGCATTACATGCTAACACACGAATACATTCTTGCGTGCAGTTTTACATAACTCAGAAGTGTGTAGAGTGAAAAGCAGACCGTACCGCACCCCCTCCCGCGGCCGCGCAGCCCAGAGGTCACCTTCGGACAGGCTGTGCGCCGCCGCGGTTCTCCCCAGCTCTGCGCTTTTACATGCACACGCACAGACTGCAAGTGGAATCTCCGGGGCTTTTCAAAAGAATGTTTTCAACATTCAGCGCATGCACACAGTGGCGAAAACACATCCACGTCGGGAGCAGTGAATCCCCAGGGCCTCCGGGAGCCCAGGGACCCCTGCTGCGAGGCAGCCCAGAGCCACCCAGTCGCCATGTGTGCCTCTGAAACCCCAGCTGGAGCGTGAAGTCAGTCTGGTTACACAGCTCAGGCCCAAATTAGCGCTGCACGGTTAGAGAGATTTGCCGGTACATTCTAGACAGGGTTACGACCTTCCCCTTCTTGCAGAACAAACTGTCTTGAATTTTGATATGATGAGAACTCTGAAGTTGCAAAATGAAAAGGTATCCTCCGCATTAAAGCGCGATCGTTATTTATGCGTGTGGTCTTGAGAGATGTGGTTTTAACTCAATATTCCCCGTCTTACTTGTCAAGTATATTTGGATAATCTATAGCTGGGATATAAATAAAATTAAGTGATTGAGCAGAAAGGGATTGGGTATGCGTTTCTAGAATTAGCAAGTCATCTAGCTCTGCTGGGCCTCAGTTTCCCCATCTATGAATAGTAGGGTGTGTGTGTGTGTGTGTGTGTGTGTGTGTGTGTGTGTGTGGTCTTCCTGCCTTAACAGTCTATGCCCTAACATTTAGTGAATAACAAATTTCTTCATCTTTCTTTTCTTTTTGAGACGGAGTCTCACTCTGTCGCCCAGGCTGGTGTGCAATGGTGTGATCTCGGCTCACTGCACCCTCCACCTCCCAGGTTCAAGCAATTCGCTGCCTCAGCCTCCCAAGTAGCTGGGATTACACCCACCACCACGCCTGACTAATTTTTGTATTTTTAGTAGAGACGGGGTTTCACCATCTTGGCCAGGCTGGTCTTGAACTCCTGACCTCATGATCCACCTGCCTTGGCCTCCCAAAGTGTTGGGATTACAGGCGTGAGCCACCACACCCAGCCCATCTTCATCTGTCATACCTCAGCTCCAACATCTTCCCCACCCTCTAGGGAGTCCTCACATCCATGCCTTTCCTTCCTAACACTGAGGTCACTGTCATTATGTGCTCATTAGAGTGACCTTGCCCTGTGTGGTGGCCTCTCCCACCATACAATAAGCATCTCGAGGGCAGGAACCAGGACTCCTTGGGGTCATCATTGCATTCCTAGCACTTAGTATGGTGCCTGGCACACTACAAGCATCTCTGAAGGACTATCACCCAGATCATAGATTTCTTACTGTTCTTCCAAATTGCCTAGCACTTTTAACAGGTCTGTAAGTGGAAACGTGTCTTTTTAAAATGAGGCCTTTGGAAAGTACCCAGCAGGGTTTTCCCATGGTGGAGGACAAACCATCCACTGTCTAGATAAGGACAGACAATTCTCAGCTCAACCATGGGCTGTGGAGGCAGCTGGTAACTATTTACCTTGATGAGTGCAGGCACCCGTGGACAAGACAACGAATATTAATGCCACTCATTAGGTACTTGATTAAGTTGGAACTATGCATAGGCAGTTGGAATGCACACGGAGCGCTCAGATTTAAATGAAGCCGGGAGGTGTGTTTAGGGTGCAAATTAACAAACGGACATGCTTTCAACCAGCGATCTAGAAACATTCCTCAGATGTTTCTAGGGTATCCTTGTCTTTCTTTACTGCAAAGAGCCTGGATTCCTTACTATGAACAGGAAACTGGCTAACCTAAAATCCGGGCTCACATTTATAGAGGAAAACAGAAGGAAGACTGGGGTTTCCACCCCTTCTTGGTCGCTCTTCCTCTTCTTCCCCTCTGTGAGGGGGGATATGTGCTTGCTGGGCGGTCGCCAGATCCACCTGGATGCCACCTGGTGTAAGGACGCTCTCCTGGGATGCACCGCACCTGGCGCAGGGAAAGCCTGTGCTACTGGGGTGTGGAGCAATTTACTGTCTCCATCTGTTGCCAATGAGGGGTGGGGACCACTGGGCAAGAGTGTGCCCTCAGAACGTGGATTCATGGTGAAATTGACAAAACAATGTGACAGTGAATTGGGCCTATTTTTCACTCAGGTTTGCCACTGGGGGCCATCCCTTTGGATTGGTTGCCCTGCCCTTTATATTTTTCTAGAAACATTCAGGTTCAAAAGTAAAAGGGCACCTTAAAGAAAGAGCAAGCCGGCTGGGCGTGGTGGCTCACGCCTGGAATCCCAGCATTTTGGGAGGCCAAGGCGGGCAGATTACAAGGTCAAGAGATCGAGATCATCCTGGCCAACATGGCAAAACCCCGTCTCTACTAAAAATACAAAAATTAGCCGAGCCTGGTGGCACATGCTTGTAATCCCAGCTACCTGGGAGGCTGAGGCAGGAGAATCACTTGAACTGGGAGGTGGAGGTTGCAGTGAGCCAAGATCACAGCACTGTACTCCAGCCTGGAGACAGAGCATGACTCCGTCTCAAAAAAAGAAAAAGAAAGAGCAAGTCAGCAACTCTCCTAGAAACGCACTGAGGAAGGATGGACTGACTCCCACCCTTGGCTTTAGTGAGCCAAGAGCTGGCAGTAGGTGCTGGGATTTACTTGTTTTGCACGGATCAGAAGAAGCTGTGTTTCCTTCCAGCAGGGATGCCTCCCAGAGGCATGCGTATCGAGCTCTTCTTCCACGTCAGACCCTGGGGTTGACCCTGTAGTTGGTGCTGACTTGAGGAACACAGCATCTGTCCTTGGATGCTTGCAGTCTAGTGGGAGAAAGAAAAAAAGGGTAAATAGGCCTTTGTGACTAGGGTTGAGGGGGTTGCATAGCAGCTCCATTATCTGTCCTCATCAGCAACCCTCTGCATAGAATTCTAATAAAATACGGCACTTGTTCAAATGTTACTTAAGGCCAGTCTCTGGCCTTCCCTTCCAACCAGACTGCAGCTCAGAAGGTCCCAGACACACTCTGGAGTTGACACTGCAAGGTAGAGGGGAACAAGAGACACCCAAAATCTAATGTCATGGGCTTTAGGAGACAGGATTATTGCTAGTTGCAAGATTAGGAAAGTCTTTATGGAAGAGGTGTCACTTGAGATGATCACTGATGGCCCAAATCTGACAAATCTGGTTTTCGTTTGTGGATGACAGGGAAGGAGGGAGAGCATCCCCAGGCGGGGGAGTCACTTGCACAGTGGCATGGAGATGGCAGAAGGTGAGCAAGTTCAATAGGGAGGGTCGGGTCCGGTTGGGATGTGTGATGTGCACCCTGGAGACGAGAGGAGGGAGAGCAGGGTGTCGAGATTCTTATGTTATAGGTCTTTCTAATTTGGTCTTGAGGTCTGTCAAGAGTGGCCCTAAGCCAAGGCAGCCACTCTAGGAGAGCCTTCATGGGGGAAAGTTAGGTTTGGGTATGTGGTTCAGGTGAGAAGCAATGAGGAGGTGAACATAACATGCATGAAATAGAAGATGTTACGTGCAGATCCAAGAGAAGTTAGGGGTGCCGACGGGAGGCTGAAGGGGAGGTCTAGAGACTGCAGGGAACTGACACAGCCAGGAGTGGGGGGAGAGAGAGAGAAAGAGAGAGAGAGAGAGAGAGATCCTGTTGCCTTGATTAAGTTTTATGGGCATTAACCCTTAGGCTTTCCTGAGGGGGTTGTGGATTAAGGCCAAGGTGGGTAGATCACCTGAGGTCAGGAGTTCAAGACCAGCCTGACCAACATGGAGAAACCCTGTCTCTGCTAAACATGCAAAATTTGCCAGGCATGGTAGCACATGCCTATAATCCCAGCTACTCGGGAGACTGAGGCAGGAGAATCACTTGAACCGGGGAAGTGGAAGTTGCAGTGAGCCGAGATGGCACCATTGCACTCCAGCATGGGCAACAAGAGTAAAACTCTGTCTCAAAAAATAAATATGTATATATATATATATATATGTGCCAGTTGTAGTCTGAGTGGTGAAGATATTGATTGAAAGGGGAATAGGATCATTTAACCAGCGAATTTGGCATTAGCGTAGGGCAGTTATGTTGCTGGAGATTATGAACTGATAATTTAGTAAAATGTATGTAAAGATTAGTGGTATTGTGTGTAACCAAGAGGAATGGTGGCTATAGTTTGGAGACACAAGGCAGGAAGTCGTGGTGGAAGGCTGGAGATGGTTAGGAGGAGAAGGCAGCCAGGAGTAGGCAGTCTTCTCCTCTTGGGGGTCAAGGGGTTGACTGATACGAGGCAGGTGCCTCCTGGGGAAACTAATTACCTCTTTGAATTTTAGGAACCAGTACCAGATTTGCCTTTAGATATGGAAGTATGGGGTGTACATTTGAGCAGAGAGCAAGGAAAACACCAGAATTGTGGGCTAAGCACACAGCACACAGTTCAGGAAGAAAAGCAAAAGATGCTCTGTGTCCATCGTGTGCCTTAGGAGAGGGACTCCATTGGCAAGCACTGCCAGCTGGAGGTTTCAGTGTAAGAGATGAAGTCAAGTCTGGCACAGGACTTGAGGTCATCTCCAGCACCGATCAAGGCCATCTCCAGCATCCATCAAGGCCATCTCCAGCACCGATCAAGGCAATCTCCAGCACCGATCAAAGCCATCTCCAGCACCGATCAAGGCCATCTCCAGCACCGATCAAGGCCATCTCCAGCACCGATCAAGGCCATCTCCAGCACCGATCAAGGCCATCTCCAGCACCGATCAAGGCCATCTCCAGCACCGATCAAGGCCATCTCCAGCACCGATCAAGGCCATCTCCAGCACCGATCAAGGCCATCTCCAGCACCGATCAAGG
>PVKP010030065.1:0-28311 GCA_004027715.1 Plecturocebus donacophilus
AAGGAGGGAGGGAGGGGGGAGGGAAGGAAGGACAGAAGGACGGATGGAAGGAAAGAAAAGAAAGTCACCTATATGCCAAATGAACAATTGGCTGTGTGAGTTAACGATGAAAATAGGGAGCCATATTAGAAGGCTATGGGGAAGGAATTGTGACACCCGTACCCCCTGCCAAATTGATATACTAAAGCCATAAACAGCAACATCACTATATTTGCAGATAAGATCTTTAAGAAGATAACTAAGGTTCAATGAGGGCAAAAGAGTAGGCTTCTAATCCAACAGGAACCCTCTCTCCTCCCTGTGAGAGGAGAAAGACACCCTAGAAGCCAGGAAAATGCACACACAGAGGGAGGGCTGTGTGAGGACGAGGACACAGTGAGAAGGTAGCCTTTTGTAGCAAGGAAGATAGGCCTCTGCAGAAACCAACCTTCTTGGCACCTTAACCTTAGACTTCCAGCCTTCAGGGTTGTGAGAAAATAAGTTTCTGTTGATTTAACAGAATATTACCTAGTCTGTAATATTTTGTTATGGCAGCCTGAGCAGAATAACATAAAGGTTATTGAGTAACCTTGGTAAGTAATAAAGGTGGTTTATATTATGTTGGTTAAAATCCAAATGGGGAGAAATAAACAAGGATAGAATCTGTTTTAAAGGTGGAGCTTTCCACCTGCTCATGAATTGGGAATAGAGTAAAGGATAGAGAGAAATGACAATAATAGATCTACAGTTAGTTACATGGCAGCGTCATTTTCCTATTCAGAGACAGATGAACAGGGAGCACTTGATGGGGAAACTGGTGGTTCTTCTTCTAACATGCTAATTTTGATATTCATTCGGAGATATGAAGACACTGGATATATGAACAATATTTCAGAAAGTTATATAATTGGAAGTCATTGTCACTGCCTATAAAAGCAGTAGTATTCTACTTGTTAATTTCTATTAATCCAGAATTTATTACTTACCAGATGCACTCTAATACCCATATGTGGACACGGATAAACACACACACACACACACACACACACACACACACACACACTTGCCCAATTTCAACGATATTAAGTGGCTACTATATTGCAAGACTGTAATATCCTCTTGGATTGTGATTTTCCCTGCTGAAACACAGAACCTAATATCTATTAAAAGTTTTCATTTGAGAGGAAGTATGGATTGAGTATATGAGTATGAAATGTAGACAAGCAAGCAGACAAAGTACAATGCGATTGTTTTAGTCCTTTTTTATGCTGCTGATGAAGGCATACCTGAGTCGGGGAAATTTACAGAAGGAAGAGGTTTAACTTGACTCATAGTTCCACATAGCTGGGGAGACCTCACAACCCTGGCAGAAGACAAGGAGGAGCAAGTCACATCTTATGTGGATGGCAGCAGGCAAAGACTGAGCTTGTGCAGGCAAACTCTCATTTTAAAGCCATAAGAAGTCATGAGACTTATTCTCTATCACAAGAATTATGGGAGCTACAAGATAAGATTTGAGTGAGACAGAGAGTCAAATCATATCAGTTGTAAATGCTGTTGTGTATTATATATGAATTGAAATGGGATTTCATTGTCAGGATGGTGTGGTAGGTAATATAAAGCCCTCTTCTCCCTGTTTCAATCTTCAGTACCTGTGAATATGTTATATGACATGGCAAAGAAAAATAAGGTTGCATGTATAATTAAAGTTGCTAATTAGCTAAACTTAAGATGGGGAATGTATCCTGGGAGTATCCAGGTAAGACCAGTGTAACTGCATGAGTTTCTAAACATGAAGGAGAGGGAGAAGAAAAGGTCAGAGAGATACAACATGAAAAGAACCTAACCAGCTGCTGCTGTCTTTGAAGATGGAAGTTAAGAAGCCACGAGACAGGAAATTTGGGTGGAATTAGGAAGCTAGAAAAGGAAAGGAATAGATTCCCCCCATAGATCTTATAGAAAAGACATAGTTCTTCATACACTTTGGTTTTAGCCCAATGAGACCTGTGTAAGACTTCTGACCTACAGAATTTTAATAAATTTGTATTGTTATAAGCCACTAAATTTGTGGTAATTTGTTACCATAACTATGTAAAATGAATGCACATATCTAATGCAGACTTCAGGATCCAGGATGGTTACTTTTGGAAATTACAAATTGAAAACTGAATGAGAAATAGAAGTTATTCTGTGGAAAACTGGAGGTGGAAAAGCACAGTAGATGACCTAAACAGAAGAACTGCAGTCAACAAGACCTGGATTAAAGTGAAAGTACATATTGCACAATCATATTTGCACTATTATTTAGCAAATTCATCAAATCAAAATATGAAAATTCATGTAAGTATTTACCATTTACTATTTAGGAAATTCTTCAATAACAAGAATTTATTACAAATGCAGTGACCATGAGGTCATATTAAATAAAGGCAACTCCAATTCCATATTAAATAATTATTTCTAGTTCTAGTCTTAGATATTTATGATACAGTATAAAAGAATAAAAATAAAGAATGCATCCATCTATGACAAAAGTTATTGAAATCCCTTCCCCACCCCTGGCCATCCTTGTATTAGAAGCTTGATAAAGTTTATTATATTGTGTGAAGACAAACACTTACTTGATGCTATAGAGCAAAGAGTAGCCTTGTGAGATGTGTAGACACCTTAGGAATATAGCAGAGGGTGAGTTAATTGACTGGAAAAATTGAAGATTAGTACCAGAAGAAACAAAGAAAATACTTAATATATGAAAGACTTCATATGAAAAAAGTGGGGCTGAGGGAGAGAAAATAATTTATGATAAGTTAAACAGAAAACAAACTCTCTAGTCCAATAAAATGCCATTATGTCACATTTGTTCATTTCAGAGTTTCTAATATACCAAAAGTTAAATCATAAAATTTGAAATGTAATTCCATTCAATGAAAGATAAGTTGGTCTAAAGATCTTTTCTACTCACTCCAGCATTATAAAAGGACTCATTGTGCTAATGCAACAGGTGGAAGAGCATAAAGTTGGTCACTTTTTGTCCAATAAAAAATACTTAGTTATTAAATGGCCAGAAACTTATCAATATAATAAGCATAGGAAAATTTTAAATGTGTGTTAATATTAAGGGCTACTGTAATATAGCTCCATTATTATCCCTCTTGGTGTAGAAACAGCACAAAACTGTCTATAATAAATGACTTCAAACTTGGAATTTTGAGAAGCATAAAACTCTTTCTGTGATATTTGTTGCTACCAATTATCAATTGTTTCAGTCAATTACTTAGTCTTCCAGTATATGCCACAGTCACTTATGAGTGTCATTAACATAAGTCAGTGTCATTTGTCATGACCTGATTGAATCGATGTAAGGGAATGTGAGAGTTTAGCATTGATAACCAGCTCTTTCTATAAATACAAGTCTATATTACAGTATCACCCACCTATGAAAAAACATTGACAATATCAAATAATGACTGGCATATTCTAAATTCATGTTAGAAATAGCAAAAAAAAAACTTGAATTATAGAAAACTAAATAAACTCTATATAAAGCAGAGTGAAGTAATAATGTACAAAAAAAAGGCAAACTAGGTCAAGCAGTAGAGCATAACCTTCATTGAATAGATACCTGGCCCTCAAACATATGAAATTTGACTTCGCATAGGTCTATGCAGTATATTTTAAATTTAAAATGGGGGAAGGATAGACCAAGATGGCGAAAGAGAGCCTCCTTTATTCATCCCCATCACTGGAATACCATTGTAGCAATTATCTGCACACAGAAAAGCAGTGTCACAAGAATCAAAAATTAGGTGAGCAATCACAGTACTCGGTTTTAACTTTTTATCATGGAAACATGCACTGAGGAGAGCAGGAGAGACAGTTGTGAATCGCGAGCACACCCCTCTCCCATTCCCCAGCAGTGGTGTGGCATGCAGAGATGATCTGTGCACTTTGGTGTTGGAGAGTACAGTGATTGGGGAACTCTGTAGTGAACTCAGTACTGTCATGTCACGAAGGAGAATAAAGCTGTGCTGGGCTCAGCCTGCACCCACACATGGAGGGAGCCAGCCCAGCAGTTGGAACTTGAGTTTTTTGGCAAGTCTTGCCACTGCAGGCTGAAGTGCTCTGTGGTCTTAGATAAACTTGAAAGGCAGCCAGTGATACAAGGACTGCAATTCTTAGGCAACTTCAGAAACAAGCTGGGCTCAGAGCCAGTAGACCAGGGTAGCATGGGACATAGGGAGATACCAGCTGACACAGCTAAGATACGGCTTATACCATTTTTCCCGAACCCCGGCAGTGCAGCTCTTAGCCATAAGAGTGACTCCTTCCTTCTGCTTAAGAAAAGCAGAGTGAAGAATAAAGAAGACTTTGTCTTACATCTTGGATACCAGCTCAGCCACAGAGTAGGACACTGGGTAGAGTTGTGAGGCCCACATTCCAGGTCCTAGCTCTTGGATGGCATTTTGAGACACATCCTGGGCCAAAAGGGAACCCACTGCCTTGAAGAGAAGGACCCGGTTTTGTCAGTATTCACCACTCACTGACTAAAAAGCCTTTGAGCCCTGAATAATCACCAGCTATACCCAGGGAGGATGGGATCGGCCTTAGGCTCTGAGACATCTTGGCTTCAGGGGAGACCCAATACATTCCCAGCTGTGGTGGCTACAGTTAAAGTCTCCTATTTGAGAAAAGCAGAGGAAAAACTAAAGAGGACTTTGCCTTGCACATTAAGTACCAGCTTGACCACAGTAGGGTAGAGCAACAAGCAGGCTTTTGAGGTCCCCAAGTTTAGGTATAGCCTCTTGGACAGCATTCCTGCATCTACCCTGATGTGGGAGAGGCCACTGCCCTCAAGCGTGAGTTCTAGGCCTTGCAGCTTTCACCAAACTGACAGAAGAGCTCTTGGGTTTAAGTGAAAATTGGTAGTAGCCTGGCAAGCCCCCTCACACTCCATAGACCAGTGGTGGAGATGGCCACAGAGTGAGGTTCCAGTGTCCATGGAAAGGACAGGAAGGAGTGGAAAGTCATTTATATTGTGGTTTGCGTCCCAGCTTAGCTGCAGTAAAAGAGAATATTGGGTAAATTTCTGAGGTTTTGACTCCAGTCCCTGGCTCCCGGATAGCGTCTCTGGACACCCCTGGGGCTTGGAGGAGCTCACCACCCTCAAGGGAAGGGCTTTTGACAAGGCCCATTGCTGTGCTGGCTCCAGATCTAACCCAGCACAATCCCAGTGGTGGTGGCCACAGGGGTGCTGAATCGCCACACCCCCAGTTTCAAGGAGCTCAGCAGAGAGGGGTGGAGGGGGAGTTCCATATGTTTGGAGGAAAATACGGGAAAAAGACAAAAATCTCTGTCTGGTAATCCAGAGAATTCCTCAAGGTCTTATCCAAGACCACCAAGGCAGTACCTCTACAAGTCTGCCCAAACTGCAGCATTATTGGGCTTGGGGACCAAGTCCATTTGAATACCTGGAAAACCTTTCCAAGTAAGATGAGCACAGGCAAGCCCAGACTGTGATGACTACAATAAATACCTAACTCTTCAATGCCCAGACACCAAAGAAGATCTATAAGGAACAACACAATCCAGGAAAACATGATGACTTCACCAAACTAAATAAGCCACTGGGGACAAATCCTGGAGAAACAGGATATATCACCTTTCAGACAGGTAATTCAAAACAGATATTTTGAGGAAACTCACAGAAATTCAAGATAACACAGAGAAGGTATTCAGAATTTTATTAGATAAATTTATTCAACAATACATCAGAAAGATCTTTCATCATGACCAAGTGGAATACATCCCAGGGATACAAGGATAGTTCAACATCTGCAAATCAGTTTCAATTGATGTTGAGAAAGCATTTGATAAAGTCCAGTATCCCTTCATGATAAAAAAGAAAAATCCCTTTAAAAAACTTGGTATAGAAAGAACATACCTCAGCATAATAAAAGTCGTATATGACAGACACACAATGAAGATTGAACTGAATGGGGAAAAACTCACAGTGCTTCCTCTGAGATCTGGAACATGACAAGAATGCCCACATGCACAACTGTTATTCAACATAATACTGGAAATCTTAGCTAGAGCAGTTGGACAAGAGAATGAAATAAAAGGTATCCAAATTATAAAGGAAGAAGTCAAATTATCCTTGTTTGCAGATGATATAATCTCAAATTTTGAAAAACTTAATTTCTCTCTCTCTCTCTCTCTCTCACACACACACACAGACACACACACACACACACACACACACACACACACACACACACACACACAGTTAAAACCGATAAACAATTCAGTAAGGTTGCCGAATACAAAGTCAACATATAAAAGTCAATAGCATTTCTATATGCTATCAGTGAACAATCTGAAAAAGAAATCACAACAGTAATCCCATTTGCAATAGTCACAAATAAAATTAAATATCCAGGAATTAACCAAAGTTAAACATTTCTACAATGGAAACTATAAAACAATGATTAAAGAAGTAGACAAAAAATGGAAAGATATTTTATGTTCATGGATTGAAAGAATTCATGTTGCGAAAATGCCCATACTACTCAAAGCAACCTACAGATTCAGTGCAATTCCTATCAAAATACCATTAACATTATTCACAGAAATTGAAAAAAAAAAACATAAAATTTATATGGAATCACAAAAGACCCAGAATAGCCAGAGCTATCCTGAAAAAAAGAACAAAACTCAAGGAATCATGTCACCTGACTTCAAATTATACTACTGAGTTATAGTAACAAAAACAGCATGATACTGGCACAAAAATAGACATATAAATCAACATAACAGAATAGAGAACCCAGAAACAAATCTACAACCTGCAGTGAATTCAATTTTGATCAAAGCGCCAAGAACATACACTGAGGAAAAGACAGTATTTTCAATAAAGCATGTTGGGAAAACTGAATATCCACAATGCAGAAGAATGAAACTAGATCCTGATATTTCACCATATACAAACCTTAAATAAAAATAAAAATAAAAATAAAAATAAAATAAAAATAAAAAGGCTTAAATATAAGACCACAAACTATGAAACTACTATAAAAAAAAAACATTAAGGCAACTCCTCAGGACATTAGTCTGGGCAAAATGTTTTTGAGTAATTCCCCACAAGCACAGACAAGCAAAGCAAAAAATGGACAAATGAGATTATATCAAGTTAAAAAGCTTCTGACACAGCATAGGAAAAAACCAACAAAGTGAAGAGACAACTCACAGAATGGGAGAAAATATTTGCAAACTATCCATCTGACAAGGGATTAATAACCAGAATACATAAGGAGCTCAAACAACTCTGTAGGAAAAACTCTAATAATCCTATTTTTAAAAATAGTAAAATATTTGAACAGACATTTCTCAAAAAAGACACACAAATGGCAAACAGGCATATGAAAAGTCAACATCACTGACCATCAGAGAAATTCAAATCAAACTACAATGAGATATCATCTCACCCCAGTTAAAATGGCTTATATTTTATCGCAATATCAAGTAATAACAAAAGTCAAGTAAAAAGCTGGTATGTAGAGAAAAGTGAACCCTTGAACACTGTTGGTGGCAATGTAAGTCAGTACAGTGACTATGGAGAACAGTTTGGACGTTCCTGAAAAAAACTGAAAATAGAGTTACCATGTGATCTAGCAATCCCACTGCTGGGTATATACTGAAAACAAAGGAAATCAGTGTATCTAACAGTTACTTGCACTTCTGTGTTTGTTGCAGCAGTGTTCACCATAACCAAGATTTGGATGCAACCTAAGTGTCCATCAACAAATAAATGGAAAAAGAAAATATGGTACTTATACACAATGGAGTACAGGTCAGCCATTTTAAAAAAAAAGATCCTGTCATTTGCAGCAATATGGATGGAACTGGAGGTCATTATGTTAAGTGAAATAAGCCAAGCACAGAAAGACACACATCACATATTCTTACTTATTTCTGGGTTCTAAAAATCACAATAATTGAACTCATGGAGATAGAGAATAGAAGGATGATTACTAAAGGCTGGTAAAGGCAGTTGAGGGTAAGGGTGAGGTGGGATGGTTAATAGGTTGAAAACTAGAATGAGTAATACCTAGTATTTTATAGAAAAACATGGGGCCTATACTCAATAATTTATTGTACATTTTAAAATAACTAAAAGAATATAAATAGATTGTAACATGAAGGAAAAATGCTTGAAAGGATGGATACCCAATTTTCCATGAAATTGTTAATATATACTGCATGTGTATACCAAAATATCTCATGTATCCCATAAATATACCTGTCTACCCTCAAAAATTAAATACTAAAAAAATTAAAATTGAAATTTAATTAAAAAATACACTATGTGGTATCAAGGAGAACACAAAGTACAAAAACTCTTGATCACTCAACAGTATACGTGCTTCACAGTTTTTACTCTAAGAATTATTTGCATTAGACCTGAAATTGAGTTTCCTTTTAGTGTGGTTAGTAAAGTTTAACCAAACAGGCATAGATGATAAAAATTAGGGTTTGCATTAATATCAAGCCTCTTTCCAACTTGGGGACTTTTACTAAGAACTTTAAGTCCTCACAGTAAATTATTGTAAATATAGGATGATTATCTTTTATCATAGAGTTGAAGTGAGCATTATATGTGAATAAACACTTGAATATTTTTGCTGGCACAAACTATATTAGGTAATTTTTAGTTACTTTACATGCCATTTAAGGTTTACACTATCCCTGTAATCCAGGTATGATCTTTTTTTCAGAAAAGGAAGCAATTAAATACCTTCAAATCTAAATCTATCTAAATTTAAACTTATTTTTATAATTTATATTTATATAATTGATGCTATAAATGAGGGAAAAATCCAGCTGTAATTTATCAGTGGATGAATATTATTCATCCCGTGGTAGATTCAACATAAACTTCTATCTAGTTACATGTTTAGAATAATAATGCAGATATTATACTCATTATTAAAATGTATTCTTTCCACTTACAACATACTCTATATATCTTACAATATAGATATAGTATCATTTTTATTTTGCACTGTTACTTTCCAAGCACTCAATACAAAAATCTTTAACTATAGGACACACAAAAAATATTTGTTCTGTGAATGAAATAAATATCTTTGTTATTTTATTGAATTTTTCATAGATTATTTAATAATATACACGTTGTTAAGCACATAGTACAAGAGTAGACAAATATGAACCTAAACTTTTCTGATTATTTCCTAAAATTCCTCCAATTTAAAAACATTTGCTACAGTTGAATTAAAGGGAGAAAAACATGAAGGGCCAAAAATTATTTTGTATTTTTCCCCAAAATTATACAGTGTTACTATCTCAGCTAAACTTGATAAAGTGCAAAGAATAAATATTCTCATTATTGTCAAAGTAGAAAACTCTGTCTTTAAATTCTATTTTATTTTTCTTATTACTAAATGTCAGGTCAGCATAAGCACTAGTGAAAGATGAAGAATACTCATTAATAAGTTATATTTTATGTAAAATTCTCATGGCAATGCAGTTCAGTATGTTTAGATGTATGTTGGCCAAGATTTACTACAAGTAGCTAAATTTAAAATAGCTTTTAAAGTAAAAACATCCACTAAAGATATGCTAATAACCAATAAGTACATGAAAAGATAGTGAACATCATTCGTCATTAGGAAAATACATATCAAAACCAAAACAAGATACTACTTTACATCCACAGGATGGTTAAAACACAAAGACAATTGCAAATAATATCAAGAATGTGGAAAAATTGAAATCCTCATACATTGATTATAAAATTATAAAGTGGCATAGCCACTTTGGAAAACAGGCTGGCAGCTCTTCAACTGGTTAAAGAAGTTACCATATGACCCCGTAATTTCACTTTTAGATACATATCCAAGAAACTTGAATGTACATGTCCACACAAAAACTTGTACATGAATACTCATGGCAACATTATTCATATTACCCCAAAATGGAAATAATCCAATTGTTCATAAATTGAAACAAAAATATCAAAATGTAATATATCCACACAATAGAATATTATTCAACCCTACAAAGAAATGAATTAACAATCTATTCTACAACAAGAACAATTCCTGAAATCATTAAATTAAAAAAGCAAAACACAAAAGAGAAATCATCAGTGCTATTCAAAATGGTGAGATCAAGCAAGCTGGCTTCACCCCCTTTGCCCTTACATATACACAAATACATATATACATATATATATACACACACACACACACACACACATATATATACATATATACACACACACACATATATACACATACATATGTGTATATATACACACACTATATCTATATAATATACAAACAAATATGTATACTGTGTGCATGTGTGTATATATATATATATTTGCATACACACACACACACACACACACACACAGTGCTGAGATGATCAGCAGCAATATTCCAATATCCAACTCAAATACGAGGATGAGACAAATCACAGGGCCACAGAGAAGTGTACAAACTGTAAGAATCAGACTTCCACATTCACATCACAATGGTTCCTACACTGAAATAAATGAGACTGAGGTAGACACCCCTGCTTCCCTGTCATCTTGGGTTTCCTGGCAGAAGACAAGTCCCTGCCTCCAGCCACAGGAAGCATCACAAGTACTTTATGGGAGAAATATCCCTGATGATAGCCAGAGACAGAAGGGAGGTGAGACTACCATCCTTACCCTCAGCCTCAGCCCTGGAATCTCTGCTCTGTAACTCAGCCAGAGATTTCAGATCAGAGTGGTTATGCAGTAGCACTACATTGTAGAAGGTAGGTTCCACAGGTTCCCTTGGCACAAATCTCTAGCCAGCTCCCCTAAACTCCTATAATATCCTCTGAAGAACCTTCCCCCAATCTGGGCAGGCAGTATTCTGATATTTTAATAGAGTTGAAACAAACCTGGGCCTATGGTGCCATCTAGTGCCAAAGAGAGAAAGAGCAGAAACAAAAAGAGATATTCAATAGGTAAACTACAAAGACTCTCTATGCAAATATTTCCAATAAACAAAACAGCCAGACAGAAGACTTGAATAAATATCTCATCCCTTAATGCAAAGACATAGATATTCATCTACAAAAAACAACTTACAGCAAGCAGGAAACCATGATCTCCTCAAACAAACAAAACAAAGAATCAGTGACTGGCCTGAATGAGATGACAGTATGTGAACTCTCTAACCAATAATTCAAAATAGCAGTTTTAAGGAAATTCAGTGATTTCCAAGTTAACATAGTAAAGCAATTCAGAAATTTAACAAACATTGAAATAATAAAAAAACTTTTTAAACAGAAATCTTAGAACTGAAAAATACATTTGGTGAACTGAAAACTCATTAGGGAGTATCAACAACAGAATGGATCAAACAAAGGAAAGAATCGGTGAGCTCAATGACAGCGTATTTTAAAATACACAGTCAGAGGAGGAAAAAAAAGTGAGAAGGAACAGAGATTCACCACAAGACACAGAAAATTGCCTCAGGCCAGGCACCATGGCTCACATCTGTAATCCCAGCACCTTGAGAGTCCCAGGCAGGAGGATCACTTGAGGTCAGGAGTTCGAGACTAGCCTGGCTAACATGGCAAAACCCCATCTCTACTAATACAAAAATTAGTTGGGTGTGGTGGTACCTGCCTGTGACCCCAGTTACTCGAGAGGCTCAGGCAGGAAAATCCCTTGAGCCTGGGAGATGGAGGCTGCTGTGAGTCGAGATTGCACTGCTGCACACCAGCCTGGGAAACAGAGTGAAACTCCATCTTAAGAAAAAACAAAAAAACAAAACAAACAAAAAAAGCCTCAAAAGATCACATCTGAGAAGTATTGATCACAACTGAGAAGTTGAGCAAGAGAAAGGAATAGAAAGTATACGTTGTGTGTGTGTGTGTGTGTGTTGTGTGTGTATATAACTTCCCAAAAGTTTTAAATATTAAATACAAAGATAAATATTCAAGTACAGTAAGATCAGAGAACCAAACAAATTTGACTCTAATAAGACTACCTGACATAGTCTGAATGCCCCATTCAAATTTTACATTGAGATTTAATCCCCAGTGTTGGAGGTAAGTGGGAGGTCTTTGGGTCATGGGTACTCATGACCCAGATTCCTTATGGCTTGGTGCCATCCTCATGACAGTGAGTGAATTCTTGTGAGATCTGGTTGTTTAAAAGTGTGTGGAATCTTCCCCTTCTCTCTCTCTTGATCATGCTCTAGCCATGTGATGTACCTGCTCCTGCTTCATTTTCCACCATGAGTAAATGCTCCCTGAGCGCACCCCCCATGTCAAGCAGATGTCGATGCTATGCTTGTTTAACCCACAGTAAAATGAGCCAATTACACCTCTTGAGTATAATAAACTCTTAAACCTCAAGGATAAATAAAGTATTCTAAAAGCAGTAAGAGAAAAGAATCAAATACATAAAATGATCTCCAATTTATCTGGCAACAGACTTCTCAGTGAAAGCCACACAAGCTAGTAGGGAGTGGGACAATATTTTCAGAGTGCTGAAAGAAGAAAAAATACTGCCATCCAAAAATCCAGCAAAGCTATCCTTTAAATGTGATAGTCTTTCCCAGAAAAACAAAAGCTGAGATAATTGACCACCACCAGAAACATCTCCCAACAAATGCTAAAGGGAGTTCTTCATTCTGAAAGAAAAATCAAAACACTAGTGTACGAAAAGAAAATATTTGTCATTTCTTTAAAAATACTTGTTGTGTCTATAAAATTTTTTTGTAAGCCTTGTGGTAACCACAATACAAAAACTTATAATAAAATCACTAAAACTAAAAACCAAGGAATTAAAATATTCCACCAGAGTAAAACACTTAACCATAAGGAAGATAGTAAGGAAGAAAGAGAAAAGTTACAAAATAACCAGAAAATAAGCAAGAAAATGGTAGTAGTAAGTTTTTACTATCAGTAATAACACTTAATGTAAATGAATGCGATCTTTCAATTAAAAGACATAGAGTATCTGAATGGATAAAAAAAAAAAGACTCAACTATGAGTGTCTACAAGATACTCACTTCACCTATAAAGACATATATACCGTTAAAGTAAAAAATATATTACACACAAGTAGAATAAAGAACAATGAGATTAGCTATACTTATATCAGGAAAAAAACTACAAGTTCAAGACTATAAGGAAAAAAAGAAAGTCACCAAATTAAAAGATCAATTCTTCAAGAAGATATAACAGTTTTAAGTATCTATGTACCCAATACTGAAGCACACAAATGTATAAAGCAAACACTGATAGATCTAAAGGGAGAAACAGAGTGTAATAATAATAATAAGGAATTAAATATTCCACTTTCAGTAATGAACAGATCATCTAGACAGAAAACCAACAACACAAACTTTGGAATTATTCTACATATTGGACCAGATAAGCTGACATTTATCTAACTTTTTACTCAGCAGCTGCAAAATACATATTCTTTTCATCAGCTCATGGACCATTCTACAGAACAGACATATTTTAGGCCATAAAACATTTCAACAGACTTCAAGAAGTAGACATCATATCAATTATCTTTTCTGACCTCAGTGGAATAAAACTAGCTATTAATAACAAGAGGAACCACAGGAACTACACAAACACCTGAAAATTAAGCAACCTTCTGTTGAACAGCCAACAGGTCAATAAAGACATTAAGAAGAAAAATTAAACATTTTTTGAAACAAAGAAAAATGGAAAGACAATAATCATTTTTCTAAATACTGCTGGGAAAATTGGGTAACCATGGGCAGAAGAATGTAACTGCACACCTATCTCTCACTATTTACAAAAATCAAATCAAAACAGATAAAAGTAATCAATCTGAGACCTGAAATTATGAAACTGATAGCATAAAGCTTTTGGAAAATACCTCAGGACACTGGTCTAGGCAAAGATTTTGTGTTAAGACCTCAGAAGCACAGGCAACAAAAGCGAAAATAGAGAAACAGGATACATGAAGCTAAAAAGCTGCTGCACAGCAAACAATCAACAAAGTGAATTGGCAACCTACAGAACTGGAGAAAATATTTGCAAACTATTCATCGGAAAAGAAATTAAAAACTGGAATATATAAGGAGCTCAAATAACTCAATAGCAATAAAACAAATAATCTGAATAAAAATGGTCCAAAGATCTGAATGGACATTTCTAAAAATCAAATGCACAAATGGCCAACAAGTATACGAAATAATGCTCAAGATCACTAATCATCAGAGAAATGCAAATCAAAACCGTAACAAGATATCGTCTCACCCCAGTTAAATGGCCTGTATCAGAAAGACAGGGAATAACAGATACTGGCGAGGATGTGGAATAAGGGGAACCCTCATACACTGTTGGCAGGAATGTAAATTAGTACAGCCGCTATAGAGAATGGCATGGAGCTTCCACAAAAAATTTAAAATACAAGTTCTATATGACCCAGAAATTCCACTACTGGATGTATATCCAAAAGAAAGGAAATCAATATATTGAAGAGACATCTGCACTCTCATGTTCACTGCAGCACTGTTCCCCATAGCTAAAATATGGAATTAATCTAAGTGCCCATTAATGAATGAACTGGTGAAGAAAACGTGATATATATACACAACAGAATATTATTCAGCCACAAAAAAAGATTTTTAGTTTTTACTTTGTAACGATTGTGAAGGTTAGCTGTGGATTTGTAATATGTGGCCTTGATTATTTTGATATGTGTTCCTTTGACACCCAGTTTGTTGACAGTTTTTATCATAAAGTGATTTTTTTTTTACATTATCAGTCCCAAAGTGTTCTCTTTCTCTGGGTCACTACTCTGCCTGGGGTTGTGTCCTCACCACCTACACTCTGTGCTCTCAGAGTGTACCACACTCTCCAACCATCTGCACAATCTTTAAGAGAAAACGCTCACTGAGTTTTATACACCAGAGTATCCTAAACCACAGCACGGTGCTTGAAATCCAGTAAACATCCCATAAACATTTTGTCTATGGAATAAAAACATTTTATAGTTTTAATGAAAGTGTATATATATTAGAGTATTTGCAGCATTTACCAGGGTTTGAGTTGAGCATGGTATTGTATACCAGCAGATACAAATCAACCTAATTTATTTTAACCACCTAAATATGTCTCAAATATCAAAACATAAGTCATTTGGCTTATATATGGACTTTCTCAATGAATTATTAATCTTGTAGTAATTGAGCTTTATTAGTGCACATGTCGGATCAACTCTTTGAGAAATGTCAGGCATTTCAAATAAACAGGCATCCCCCCAATGGAGTGACAATGTCAGAAAAGGAGGCAAGTAAATAGACAGGTATGTCCTAAGGAAGAAAATATAAATTAACAGTGACTTTATCAAGATTCCACAAGGCAAACAGATTTAATAATCACCTTCAACTATTTCTCTCTATATAGAAACACTATCTTTTCTTCGTATCTATTTAATTAAATAGTCTTTGCACAAAATCAATAATTAGTCACTCTGAAGACAGTTGAGGGATTTTAAGGTGAGCACAAGTCATAAATAGCTTTACCAAGTCAAACCAAATCACTGTATAAATTACAAAGAAAATTCAGACTTGGAAAGGGTGGTTCTATGTAACTAAAAGAAGTTTCTAATGTTGTTGGTCATTCATAGAGCAATTTTGTCAGTACAAAATCCACTTCCTTAATAAATAATACAGTAAAGACAAACAAACTACTTAACAGCATACAAACATTGCTTTAAGGATAATACCTTGACTTCTTTGCTTCTTGAAAAGTTGTGGTCATAAAAGTAGCAATTACTTATTACATACCTATACCTATTTTATACCAAGCATTGTGCTAAGTACCTTCATATGTAACTTCTAGTATAACTGCAATTAACATCAGATATTATAATTTATTATTTTGTCAGAGCCTAGAGTTTTAACTATTAAAAAATGGAACCCCCTACAATCTGTCATTTTGGAAAAGAGTAAACTGATGATGATAGGAAAGATAATTTTGCCCACATTAGACACATATTAAATGACAGAACTGGAATTCAAATGAAAGGTTATTTGACTCAAAAGCCAAATGTTTTACTCTAGTAAACTGAATGAATCAAAATAATATATCATTATCAAAGGAATACATAAATGAGATAATAAATTAATGAATTATTTTATGAGCTTTGTGCTACAACATGGCAATATGATCACTTTATTTCAATAGCTCTTTAAAATATTGTTACAGACATTGCAAACTCTACGCATTTTAATGATCCCTCAGATAACCCTTATCTAGCATCAACAATGATCAACTCATGGATTATTATTTCATGTATATATATATATGCGCGCTCTATTTCTCCCATCTCTGGATTATTCTGAGGCAAATTTCAGACATATCATTTTAACCTTAAATAATTCAGTGTCATCTCTGAAATATAGGGTTTATGTATTTTTAAACATTCACAAGATCATTATATATTAAATAATAATTTCTTAGCATTGTCAAGTGTCTAGCCAACATCCAAAGTACCCAGCTACTCCATTAATATTGTGATCTCTTATACTGTGGTTTTAAGCATCAGAATTCATCAAACTGTCATAGATCATGATCTAGTGATGTCTCAAAAACCTTATTAATCTATAGATTGTCTCTGTCCCTCACTCTCTGCCTGTATTAGTCCATTATCATGTTACTAGGAAGAAGTACCCATGACTGAGTAATTTATAAGGAAAAGAGGTTTAACTGACTCACACTTTAGCATGGCTAAGAAAGCCTTGGGAAACTTAGAATCATGGCAGAAGGTGAAGGGGAAGAAAGTTACCTTCTTCACAGGGCAACAGGAAGAAAAAGTGCTGAGCAAAGAGAGAAATGCTCCTTATAAAACTATCAGATCTCATGAGAACTCACTATCATGAGAAGAATACGGGGGTGACTGCCTCTATGATTCAATTATCTCCCACCAGGTCCCCCCCATGACATGTGAGGATTATGGGAGCTACAATTCAAAATGAGATTTGGGCGGGGACACAGCCAAATCATATTATGTTCCTGGCCCCTCCCAAATCTCATATTTCCACATTTCAAAACACAATCATGCTCTTCTAGCAGTCCCCACAGTCTTTGCTCAATCCAGCATTAACCTGAAAGTTCAAGTTCAAACTCCCATCTGAGACAAGGCAAGTCTCTTCTACCTATGAACCTATAAAACTGAAAGCAAGTTAGTTACTTCCTAGATACAATGGAGGTACAGGTATTGGGTAAATTCACCCATTCCAAATGGGGAAAAAAATGGCCAAAACAAAGGGTCTGCAGGCTGAATGCCAGCCTGAAATCCAATAGGGCAGTCATTAAACCTTAAAGTTCCAAAATGATACCCCCTCTCTCTTTTTTTCTCTCCTAATAATTTATTTGCTGAAGAATCAGATTATTTTCCCTGCAGTTTCCCTCAGTTCACATTTTGCTCATTGCATCCACAGCGTATTATTTAATATGACCATTTGTAATCTGTATTTTCTGCAAACTGATAGGTTGGGGTCAGGGTTTCTCAACCTCAGTACTGTTGACATGTTTTTAAATTAAGGTGTTCTGATAACCCTTGGTTGTGGGGGCCTTCCTGTGCTGTGTAGGATGTTTAGCAGCGTCCCTGGCCTCTACCCACTAGATGCCGCTAGCACCTCCCCAATTGTGACAATTAAAAAAAAGTGTCCAGATTTTGCCAAATGTCTCCTGGAGACAAAATTACGCCTGGTTGAGAACATTGATCTAGACAAGAGTTGTTGTTCTGTTGTTCTGTATTATTTACTATTAAGTTGGTACAAAATTAGTTAATAATGGCAAAAGCTGCAATTAATTTTGCACCAACCTATATTATATTTTTAGACTAATTCCTCTGAGATGCTGTCTTTTTTTTTGTTAGTTCTTTTATTGATGGTGGCAACCTTCAGTGAACATTTTCCATATTTATAAAATCAGGAAGGGTTACAGAATGGTGACTTTCTAGTTCTAGACAGTTCTATAAGGAGAAACTTTTTCTTACTATTTGGTTAGTCTGAGATAAAATTTGTGTAAAAAGACAGAATAATGCTTGATTTTTTTTTCATGTTACAAGTTTACAAAAGGGTAAGTCCTAGCCGTCTCCAAAGATAACTAGAACCGATAATTTTTGTTTTGTCTTCATAATAGTTAATTTTTGATAAACTTGTCTTCATAATAGTTAATTTTTGATAAACTCATATTGAATAAATTTAAATCCATTGTAATTAGTATTCCTATTGATGATCTACTTATCTTTGGCAAATATAACCTCTTTAGTCTGACTACTGAATTCTTTAGTTTTGATATAACTATGCCAGTCTTTGAGTACTTCCTCGCTATTTGGTATAAATAAATGTTTTAGGTTCGTCCTTTGTATTTCCTGCATAGTTCTAGAATCAGGCATTTCTCCAAAAAGCTCTTGTTCCTTTTATTAAAATCCATTACTACTTAACTGCTAATAATTATATTTGATTTCTTTAAATTACTATAGAAAATTATTTATACTGCTTAGCTGGGATTGTGAAAATGGAAAAAATATTTATTTTTGCAAGTCTTATTTTAGCAGTACCTATAGACCATAAAGATATTGAAGACAAAATCCTCTTACCAGCAGCAGCTAGTAGAGTATTTTGTGAATAGTTGGTGTCTCAGAAATGGTTGCTATGTAAAGGAATAAATGGTTTCTAGTGGAGTAATATTAGCGACATTAACATCTGTGCTGAGATATCAAATGGACATATTTTCAGTAACTTTCTTTCTTCCCTAACATTAAAACTTGGTTGCAAAGAAAGCTACCATCTTGAAAAGAACATAGATCTTCTTTATTAAAGGAACCCAAAATATATTAAGCAGGGTAGCTATGATTTTAACTTAAAAATAAAGCTATCTGTCCACATTAAAAAACAATAAGAGTCAAAGAAAATCACATTAATTTTCACTACCTGTAGAACAAATTAGCAAATGTTGTGACCATCTGTGAAAGACACCAGGGCCACATAAGACATGGAATTATTTAATGTGTTAAATCCATTTAAAATGTTTGTATCCTGTTAGTTCTAACATAATTACTATGTTAATTTCTGTGTGTTTTGCATATTAAACGGAACGCACTCTGGGAAGCTAATGGCCGCTATGTCAGCTTTTTATTAAATCACAAAATAAACATGCACAATTCTGCTTCCAAAGATAATTAGTTTACTATTTCTGCCAAAGTTTAAATATTGGGTATGCTTTGAAGATTTAACTTCCATTTGAGGTGGCAGTGGGCATGTGGTAGCTTCTAGATTCTTCGGATTGTCCTCAAGGCAAGAACATTTTTAAAGGAGAGAGAATTAAAAAGTTTTTTTTTCATTCTTTACCCTTAATTTTTATCATTGCAGTTATAAAAGTAACCAACATAGGTCTATAGCATAGTTCTACATAGAACTATACTATAATGGGGGATGGAGTAAAGAAATATAAATGTTTCTTGGTGCAAAGCATTTTAATCAAGTGTGAAATATAAGATGCAAAATAAGTCTGGATGACACTGTTTTTTTTTTTTTTTTGAGACAGAGTCTTGTTCTGTCACCCAGGTTAGAGTGCAGTGGAGCTACCTCGGCTCACTGTAACCTCTGCCTCCCAGGTTCAAGTGATTCTCCTGCCTCAGGCTCCTGAGTAGTTGAGATTACAGGCACCCACCACCACATACAGCTAATTTTTGTATTTTTAGTAGAAACAGGGTTTCACCATGTTGGCCAGGCTGGTCTTGAACTCCTGAACTTAGGTGATCCACCCACCTCAGCCTCCCAAAGTGCTGGGATTACGGGCTTGAGCCAACCAGCCCGGCCTAATACACTGCTTTTAAGTAAAAGCCACTTGAAGTTGATCAGGAAGTCCTGGACTACCCACCTCCAGAATATGCATATCTGTTTGACAAAGATGAAAACCCATCAAAATAAACCAACATCAGAAATAAAAGCAAGACCAAATAAGCTTATTAACAGCAGCAGGCTCTCTGAAGTGAGCTTCACTCACATTCTTCTCTATAGGGTCTTTCCACAAGCCTGATCCATACAGCACTGCTACATGCCACTGCAGGCATTTAAGGTCAATCACTGCTTCAGAGAATACCAAGCACGCAGCCTGAGTTTTCTCATCTACTTCTCACACCTTTTCTCAGCAATACCCAAGGAAGATACTTTCGTGTGGTGGACAATGGCTACTGTGAGGCCTCTGATAGACTTGCTTTAACCTCAGCTCCATTAAATACATTTAATATAATCTCAGGCATGTCCCTTTAGTTCTCCAAGTCCCAATGTCCATTCTCATAAAGTAAAAGCAACACTAAACTTGTCATATATCTTTTGCAACGTCAAAATGAGTTAACTATGCAAAGAAAAAAGTCCTGCTCTTGGCATATGGCACACGCTTTATATGTATACAATTTAAGTATCTTAAGCTATGATTGATATTTGTTTATTTATTTGTAGTGGCCATTTAGGGGGCTAGAAGTGCCCAGTTTTATTTCTTTAATTCCAGACAGACAGAACATGGATGATGTTGGCTTCTAATGCTAAAGAAAGAATATTAATATTAAGTTATAGTAATATTAAGATATATTATTGAATTTTAATAAACTTCTAACAAAAATTAACTTCTAAATTTTATATTTATATTAAATAACTATTCCAATTAAATAATATAATTATTTGCCATCTGACACTATAAACTTTTAATTTTCAAACATATTTTACATGTTTCTCATTTGGTCTTTCCTCATTTCATCTGAGTAATGAAATGAAGACCAGTGTTGATGTATGTAATGATCTATACCAGGAAATCCACAGTAATTAATGGAATTGACCAAAGCTAGTGCATGACAAAGTCAGGCCCAAATCCCAAGTGTTATTACAGCTAGCTTAAGACGGGTTTCATGGCTGGGCACAGTGATTCATGATGGTAATCCCAGCACTTTGGGAGGCCAAGGCAGGTGGATCACCTGAGGTCAGGAGCTCGAGACCAGCCTGGCCAACACGTTGAAACCCTATCTCTACTAAAAATACAAAAGTTAGCTAGAAGTGGTGGGGCACCCTGTAACCCCCGCTACTCGGAAGGCTGAGGCAGGAGGAACACTTGAACTCAGGAGGTGGAAGTTGCAGTAGACTGAGACGGCACTATTGCACCCAGCTTGGGTGACAGAGCAAGACTCCTTCTCAAAGAAAAGTAAAGAGATTGGTTTCACCACTCAGATGATGACTTCCCTAAGGAGAGCTGAGTATTAAGTACATTTCTCCCTTCTGATTGGAACTTTCTTTTTCTGATCTCTTCTTCATTATTTTATTTGGTTGCTTTCACATGAAAAAATTCCAAAATTCAGCAGGTGAAAGGAAGACTTTCAGAATGATTTGAATCTCTCGTAACTGTAATGAGGTTAACATTTTCAAGGTTTTACATAAAATTTGCACATAAAATCATTCTAAAGCCTTTGCATTCATAAAAAATACTTATTTTGTTGACTCAAGATCATTATTGTTTTCATCAATGATTACCCTCAGCTATAATAAAGTGATACCCAGAGGCAGCATTCCCCAAAGTGTATTCTGATGATGCATAATAAGCCTTCCTGGACAACTGCATGCAAATTTAACCACTCTTTTTTCAGTGTTTCGAGTATTTGGTTGTCTTCCATAGCGGTTTTCATAACATTTTTATCCAGGTTTTCGATTAATATTATGCAGAGGCATTAATTTGTTTTGCGACTTTTGGCCAAGTCAACCAGTGTCCTTAATATTCAACAATACCTTTTTTTTTTTAAATTGTGCCTTTTGAAAGGATTTAGATGATTAACTTTGTAAAATATCTGGCACAAGGCTTTTCATTTAGTAAATTCTCAACACAGAAGTAAATCCTCAACACTTCTGTATCCCAGATTATTTTTTAATGTTGTATTAAAAATTGAATATGTAAATCAATTTTGTTTATTGTTCAGTAAATATTATTCTAATCACTACTTTCTTGACTATATCAGCATAGTAGTAAATAATATTATAAGGCATGTGTATTTTTATGCACCTCTGTTCAATAGCTTTAGAGAATTTAGGTTCACTTTGCTCCTTCTCTCTACTTTACCAAGTTACATTTTCTCCAGAGCTGTTCACAGCTACGCTATCTTAAGGAGTCATAGTAGTCTTCTTCTCAAGAAGTACAGGGTTAAAACTACAGGTCAGTCTTAACTGACCCTCTTAGGAGCTCACACATTTACCCATGCCCTATTACTCTTGAACCAAACATTAGGGCTAAATTATGTTTGACCTCTGGAAACATTATTTCCCAAAAGGCTTTTTGATCTCTCACATAAATAGACCTGGCAAACCTCTCCTAGGAGTAGCCTGGACAGAACAGTATTTTGAGTAAATTGAATTTAGGACTAAGTTGGAAATGTTCTCTTTGTTTTAAATTCTTAACTTTTAATTTTTATGGGTACATAGTAGGTGTATATATTGATGAGGTACATGAGATATTTTGATACAGGTATACAATGCATAATTACATCAGGGTAAATAGGGTATCCATCACCTCAAGCATTTATCACTTCTTTGTGTTACAAAGATTTCAATTATATTATTGTTGTTATTTTAAATGTACAATAAATTATTGACTGTAATCACCCTGTTGTGGTATCAAATACCTGGTTGTATTAATTCTAACTATATTTTATACCTATTAATGATCCCAACTCCCTCCTGCCACCCCTCACTATCCTTCTCAATCTCTATCTATCTACACTGTATCTCCAGGAGTTCATTTTTAAAAAAATTTTAGCACCCACAAATGTGTGACAATATTTGAAGTATGACTTCAAATGCTTCACTTATTTAACAAAATGTTTTCCAGTTCCACCCATGCTGTTGCCAAAAACAGCAACTCATTTGTTTTATGACTGAGTGGCACTCCATTATGTATAAATACTTCATTTGCTTTCTCCATTCATCTACTGATGGACACTTAGGTTGCTTCCAAATGTTGGCTGTGAATAGTGCCACAGTGAACATGAGAATAGGGCTGGTGAATAGTGCCACAGTGAACATGAGAGTGCAGACATCTCTTTGATATACTTATTTCTTCTTGAGGTAGTATGTTCCTAGGAGTGGGATTGCTGAATCACATGCTAACTCTATTTTTATTTTTTGAAGAATTTCCATGCTGTTCTCCATAGTGGATGCACTAATTTGCATTCTCACCAAAAGTGTACGAGGGTTCCCTTTTCTCCACATTCTTAGCAGCATTCCTCATTTCCTGTCTTTTGAATGAAAGTTATTTTAATTAATGTGGGTGAGATGATATCACATTGTAATTTTAATTGGCATTTCTCTAATAATCAATGATGTTGAGCATGGGAATATTTTCTTAGGGTCTCTACTTACAGCTGGTGCTCAATATTCATCATGTGACATGCTTGTGCAACGTGTAGGGTGAGTGATTGTCCAGGTTTACCTGGGACTGAGAACATTCCTGGGATATGGAACTTTCAATGCTAAAACTAGAAATGTCTGGGGCAAATAAAACACTATCCTGTGGTTGGAAAATACCATGAAGTAAATAGCTTCAATGCATAACATACCATCCATTTGTTGAATTGTGTTTATCATTTATCTCTTGTACTCTGTCACATCTTTTCCAGGATGTAAACTCATTGAGGAGAAAGACTTTGCCTTAGTTCCTGTTATAAGCCATGTCAGTTACATGGTAGGTTCTCAAAAGACTTTTGAAAGAAAATAAGGGAGGGATGGAGGGAGGAATGGAGAGTGGGGAAGGTAAATGGATGAAAAGAACAACAGAAGAAAGAAAAGGAGGGTTGAGTACATGATTATTTATCTGTCTCTTTCAACATCTTTGGCACCATTAAGGGAAACTGATACATATAATGGGAATATTCCAGAAACAAGATTTTTCCTAGGCTGTAGACAGTGAGTGACTCCTTGTGCCCTAAAACATGGGTAAGCAAGAGTTGCTTGGAAACCACTGATATCATGACTGCAAGTACTGAACAATGATAAAAATTTCAAAAAGGCATTGTTTCAAACTATCACAGGCAATAAAAATCAGATTCATCTGTATCTGCTGTCTTACAAGCCTAAAATCTCAGACTGATATATAATCATTGCTAATACTTTCCATTCAACCACACTGCTTAATTCTGTCACATTATTTTCTCCTGACTGAAATACTAAATACTATATTACATATACTTCTGCCTGTTTTCCCTAGATCCATGAAAGTATTTTAGATTATTCAGTCTAATTCTAAAGGGGACTGACTCTGTGGGGTCTAACTGAAAAAGAGATGATGGTTCAAATTCATTGGTGTGACATCCATGACCCTTCAATGTTGGAAGTAAAATGATTTCTCAATCTTGTTTCTTGCTGCTCCCCTTTGCAAATGGATCAACATTCAATTCTATGGAATTCTGCCTGATTGGGTTTTGAGGATTGGGTATAGGCTTGTTTATGATCAGGTCTTTCATACATGACCTACCATATTTGCTTTGGCAAAGGCTGTGACATCTGTATTACCACTTTTGCCACTTCCACCCCCTAAAAATTTTCATGCATGTCTTCTGAAAAGCCACTGGTCAAAAGTGGTCATCCTTTTACCAAATTCACTGTAGAATTTAATATTTTAAATTAGAATTATTTGTTTTACTTTCAGACCATGATCTCTATGAGAGGGTTGAGACTTTCATCTGCATCTCTCAATTCTTAATATCTAGCATAATGCCTGGTGCAGAAAAACAACTACCAATAAACACCAATAAACAATACATAAGGCTTTATAAAAATATTAGGCAAACTAAGACATTATTAATTATAAGGCATAAAATTTTTTAAAAACCTTTAGTGCCTATTTTTTGTTCTTATTAATTTTTTTAAAGTAATTATTAATTCTTCAAAGTTTCAGAAAGTTTAGTCTTCATTTTAAAAGCAATGTGAGTGTACCTAGTTGTGTACTTTTTCTTCAAATCAACTTATTTATGTTTTATTGAACTCCCTTTGAAAAACTTTTAAAATCTAGATGCAGGCCAGGTACAGTAGCTCACACCTGTAATCCCAGCTCGGACGTCAAAGCAGGTAGCTCACTTGAGTCCAGGAGTCTGAGACAAGCCTGAGCAATATGGTGAAACCCCATCTATACCAAAAATACAAAAATTAGCTGGGCATATGGTGGTGCATGTCTGTTGTCCCAGCTACTGGGAAGGCATGGTGAGAGGATCACCTGAGCCCACAGTGGTCAAGGCTGCAGTGAGCAGTGACTGCACCACTGCACTCCGGCCTGGGTGACAGCATGAGACCCTGTCAAAAAAACAAAAAACACTAGATATATACAAGTAGTAAGAAATTTGCACTATACCTGTAGCTACTTCTGGTACTTCTGGGATATTCATTACATAAGGTAGGTTTTTCAATGTTTTTATTGAGCCTCCCTGTGAAACAGGCTGTCACATGGAATAGTCATAGTAAATGTTTTCCAATCTCCTTTCAAAGTAGACTAGTTTCAAATTTATGGCAGTACTATAATAATTTTGGACATCAGCCTCAGTTTGCTGCACGTTTAGACAGGCAAGGTTTCAAATGAAATGTAGTGGTATGAATCTACAGAAGTGATATTAATGTAAAAAAGATCTTCTTTTACATGAGTATTTTGAACTGCTTATACCTTCTTAAAATTCAAAAGTGGCTCTGACACATATTGTCAATGTGGCCTTGGGCAAGCCAGTAGAACTCTGTAAGCCACAGTTTGCTCTTCTGTAAACTCCTACAAATAATGCCTTCAGGGCAAGGTTTCCTAAAGATAAACAAAATATACCATACATTTTTGCAGAGTACATGTTTCAAGAAACTGTAGTTTACTTCTTTCATTCTTTTATTCCTAGAATTTTATACCCCTGCATTTCCTGTGAACGCTGTCTCTCACATTCACCCAGCCTGGAATTTGCTATCTCTCATGCAATCTTCAGAAAGTCAACCTCTGGGTAATTTCCCTAGTATCTTGACTGAGATGTGTTCTTGCTCTCCAATATTTGCCTCTGTCTTCCAGGCTTATTTTTAAGTTCACTATAGATGATATCTATGAAACATTTCTGTTAATAGTCTATTTCCTTTCTTTTCAATATTATGTAATTTAATCTTCATTATTTCAGTGAGATGGAGTCTTGCTCTGTCACCCAGGCTGGAGTGCAGTGACGCGATCTCAGCTCACTGCAACCTCGGCCTCCCAGATTCAATGATTCTCTAGCCTCAGCCTCCCAAGTAACTGGGATTACAAGCACCCACCACCACACCCACCAACTTTTTTTTTTTTTGCATTTTTAGTAGAGACAGGGTTTTGCCATGTTGGCCAGGCTGCTCTCAAACTCCTGACCTCAAGTGATCCACCCACCTCAGCCTCCCAAAGTGTTGGGATTACAGGAGTGAGCCACTGTGCTCCGCCAAATATTTATTTCTTACGTCACTGTCCAGCTTGTATGCCCCTGCAATGGCTAAAACTCTTTGTCAACCCATAGGGCTTGCCCTGTGCTGGCTCCACACTATGTTTTGAATATTTTATTTTTGGACATTAACTATTGACTATTGTGACAGTTCTGTAGGAAAATAACACACACACACACACACACACACACACACACACACACACACAATTTCTCTCTGCATGCATTTAAATATGACCAGAGGAATAGAATGTAAGAAAATGTCATTGTGTTAAATACAGTCACCAACAGTGGTTAAAATCTACACCCTTACATTTATATTTGTGGAATCAGATCTTTTTTAAGTTTAGGGGTACGTCTGCAAGTGTGATATATAGGTAAATTCATGTTAAGGAGGTTTGTTGTACAGATTATTTGTCACCCAGGTATTAAACCTAGTATCCATTAGTTATTTTTTCTGATCCTTTCCTTCCTCCCACCCTCTACCCTCCAGTAGGCCCCAGTGTCTGTTGTTCCCTCTATATATCCATGTCTTCTTGTCATTAAGCTTCAACTTGCAAGTGAGAACATGCCCTATTTGATTTCCCTTCTTGTGTTAGTTTGCTAGGGATAAGGGCCTCAAGCTCTATCCATGCTCCTGCAAATGACATGATCTTGTTCTTTTTAATGGCTGCATAGTATTCCACAGTGTACCACATTTTCTTTATACAATCTGTCATTGATAGGCACTTAGGTTGATTCCATGTCTTTGCTATTGTGACTAGTGCCACAATAAATATATGCATGCATGTGTCTTTATGACAGAGTGATTCATATTCCTTTGGGTATGTACCCTACAATGGGATTGCTGGGTCAAATGGTAGTTTAGTTTTCACTCTTTGAGGAATCACCACACTGTTCTCTACAATGGTTGAACTGATTTACACTCCCACCAATAGTGTATCAGCATTCATTTTTCTCCACAACCTCATCTGTCCCTGTTATTTTTTGATGTTTTAATGACAGCCATTCTGACTGCTGTGAGATGATGTATTGTTGTGGTTTTGATTCACATTTCTCTAGTGATCAATGATACTGAGCTTTTTCCATGTGCTTGTCGGGCGCATGTATGCCTTCTTTTGAAAAGTGGCAGTTTATGTGCTTTTCACACTTTGTAATGGGGTTGTTTGTTTTTTGCTTGTAAATTTGTTTAAGTTCCTTACAGATGCTGGATTTTAGATCTTTTTCAGATGAACAGTCTGAGAAATTTTTCTCCCATTCTATAGGTTGTCTGTTTACTCTGCTGATAGTTCCTTTTGGTATGCAGAAGCTCTTCAGTTTAATTAGATTCCATTTGTCAATTTTTGCTTTTGTGTCCATTGCTTTTGGCATCTTGGTCATGAAACCTTTGCTCATTCCTGTGTCCAGAATTGTATTGTCTAGGTTGTTTTTCAGGGATTTGATAGCTTTGGGTTGTACATTTAAGTCTTTAATCCATGTATAGTTTATTTTTGTATATGATGTAAAGAAGGGTTCTAGTTTCAGTCTTCCACGTATGGCCAGTCAGTCATCCCAGCACTGCTTACTAAATAGGGAGAACTGTGTCCATTGCTTGTTTTTGATGACTTTGTCAAATATCACATAGTTGTCAGTGTGCAGCCTTATTTACAGGCTCTCCATTCTGTTCTGTTGGTTTATGTGTCTGTGTTTTGTACCAGTACTATGAAGTTTGGTTACTATCGCCCTGTACTATAGTTTGAAGTTGGGTAATGTGATGCATCTAGCTTTGTTCTTTTTGCTTAGGATTCCTTTGGTTATTTGG
>PVKP010030066.1:0-28308 GCA_004027715.1 Plecturocebus donacophilus
TGCTCAATGTAAAAAAAAAAAAAAAAGATCTAGAAAAGTATAAATGAAACAAAAATCACAAAGAATCCCAACACTCCAAAATGACCCCTATTCACATTTGGTGAATATTCTTTTCATCTTTCCTCTATGAAATATACATCTATTTATATATGGCAGGCTTTTATTTACATTTGAGATCCTACTATATAAACTTGTATAACCTTTTTAATACATATATTTTGAAAAATGCCTATGCCATAATCATTTTTATAGTACATGGTTTTTAACAGTTCCATTTTATTATATTCAATGAATATACTAGTTTTTAAATAACTGACCACTATTTAATATATTTCAAATTAGTAGTTAATTTTCCATATTAAATACTCACTTTGGGGAGACTTATTTTAGAAGTGATTTTAACAGCTGACCCTACCAAATTCTCAGCAAGTTAAAAAATGCAAGCAGACACAAAATTATAGCAGTAAAAATTACCTAATCCACCTCTCCCTTTATTTTATTCAAATAAATCAAATGTTATATATGGGTAGTGGAAAACTGTGCATATTGTCCTGTTAATATTCATCTCAGGATTTTAGGGCTACACATCATAATTAACACAACCACAGGAATAATAAATACTTGAAGATACTATACTAGGTATTATAAAGACATTCAATCCAACCTTGATCACAACCCTGTAAGGTATGTATTAGTATCACTTTTTTTGACAGATTAAGAAACTAACTTTCTGAAAGGTTAAGTAATTCACACAGCTATTAAATGAATCCTACCAAAACTTAAGACATAGCTCTTGAATATCATTTCTAAACAGATATTTAGTGTTCTCATTTATATTTATGTGCTATATATATTTATCTTTATTAACTGTACTATGACTACTAATGAAAATAAACTCCTAACACTACCATTATCATAATGTTATAGTGCAGCAATTTGGCAATGCAATATATTTCAAGAAGAAAAACATAAGCAAGGTAAGATACATACAGAAATTTTAAATAATATCATTTCTAAAGTTGCATGTTATATAAAATGGTAAATTCTAAAATGAACACTATTCTTGATTTTTGTACAACTGGTATTTTAAAACTACCACTTAATTACACTGTTAGATACTGATTACTTAATAGAATTAATGTGTAGGAAACAAAGACATAAAATGCAATTAAAATTATTAAATGCACACAAGAAATAAAATCATCAACAAATGATCTGAGTGTAAGGCATCTACATTTAAACTGGGTGCTGGGGAAGCAAATTAATGGATTACACCAGTTTCTTACAGTTCCACTGGAAAACAATTGAAAGGCTGATACTTTCATTCTTATCCTATAGAAACTAATATTTAGCATGGTTTAGTTGTCATTTTTAGTGGTTTTTTCTTTTGTTTTGATGTTATCAAATAGGTAAATATTTGGATGGTTCAAAGATCAAAAAATAGAAAAGTAAATCTAGTGAAGAGCCTTGTTCCGTCCCAATCCCCCATCTGCTCAGCTCTCATCCTTCTATCTCTACACTCCCAAACAAGTGATCATTTTATTACCTTCTTGTATATCCTTTGAGTTTTTAAATATAATTATTAGTAAACGTTTCTGGGTTGTTTTTTTTTTTCGGCCCAACTTATATTCTTCTGCCCCTTCCTTTTCTTTTTTAAAATTAGCAATATATGTTGGAAATCTTTCCACATTCATAAGATTCTTATTTTTTATATACCTGCATAATATTCCATTATGGGATATACCTAATTTATTTAATCAGTCTGCTACTAATAGACATTGCTTGCACAATGTATCCCATCTTTCGATATTAAAAACAATGCTGCAATGAATAAATTTGTGCACTCAACATTTGACAAGTGTATTATAAAATATATTTGCAGAAATAGGAGTACTGAGTCAAAGCTTATAAGCATTTGTTCCAATTCGCATTTACGTAAATTTATACTTCCATCAACAATGTAGAAAAGTCCCCATTTCCTTGCAGCCTTGCCAACACAGTGTGACATAAAACTTTTAGGTTTTTGCTAATATAATGAATTAGAAATGCTATGTCAACATAGTTTTATATACCTCCGATTTTGAGTGAAGTTGAGAGAAACTTTACATGTGTAGGAGCCAACAATATTTTTCTGTGAACTGTGCGTTAGGATAATTCAACCAAATTTCTATTAGATGGTTACTGTACTTTGGCAATTACTAGGAGCTGTTATATATTAGACAGATTACCTCTTTAAGTCATCATATGAGTTGCAAATTTTACCTCCAGCTTGTCGTTTACCTTTTGATTTTTTTATATTATTTTTTGCTATGTAGAAATTATTTTTATTTAAAATAAATTAATCTTTTGAAATTGACTTTTAGATATTGAATTTTATTAAAAAGAGATTCCCATAATAGGATCATAATAAGACATTCATATTTTCTTCTATTACTTGTATGGTTTTATCTTTCATGTATTTATCTCTGTTCCAATTCAGAGTTTATCCTGAAGTTCAATGTAAGATATAAACAATATTGCATCTACCTGTCAAAGAATATAGTATGTCTTTCCTACTTTAAGTATGTTTCTGCATATTCTTTAACACAAATATTATACATTTAAATATTTGCATGTTAATTTAAATTTCCATATTACTAAATTATTTTATTGTTTATAAATTGTTTTTCAACTGATTCTCTGCAGTTTATGGATACAAAACATATCATCTGTAAAAAGTGATTATTTTATCTATGCCTATTACATTTTTAAAATCTTGTTTTTTATTATCTAAATACATTCGCAGTTTTGTCCAGCACAATATTAAAAAAGAGTAAAGAAAGCAAACAAAATCTGCCTAGTTTCTGACATTACTGAGCAGGTGTATATGTTTTCCTATGAATCATAATGGCTTTTGGACTGACATATATACATTTTATCACTCTGAAGAAGTTTCCCTTTATTTTTATTTACTGGGTGTAGAGAATGATTGTCATTTTTTGTCATGTTTTTTCAGTACCTATACAGAAAATTATGATTGCTCTCTTTAGTTTAATATGATAAATATTAGATTTCCTATTATTGATCCTTCCTTGCATTGCTGAAATAAATTTGTTAATAACAAATTATGACTTTCAGGGAATTCAAATTGTAAATTTAAATCATTTTTTTAGAAATTACCACTTTTTTTTGGACTATTATTACTTGATATTGTTAAAGGACAAGAGGCCAAGCCTTAAAGCAATACAAAATTACTAACCAGAAAGACTTGCAGAGGAGAACTTTAGGCTGAGGGGTAAGTATAAGTTAATAGGTTATTTTTGACAATTACAGTTTCATTGATTAAGAACTGTGAGAGTAACATTGTTAGTCCTACTCCATAGGGAAATTACATGCTCAGCAGAAGCATTTTATTCTAATACTGTTTATGGATTTTTATTTAACAATTATATTAATTCAACTTAGTACAGATTTGTTGAACATCTACTATTTTTAAGGTATTGACAGTGTGTAGTTCAGTGACTTGCAAACTTTTTTTTGACCCAGACAATAGAAAATATATTTTTATTGCAACTCAATATATACATGTCTATGTATAGCTAAATACATATTAATGTTTATGAAAAATTGCTTCATGAAACAGTACTTACTATACACAATCATAGTTCTTTTCTTCTTCTTCTTTTTTTTTTTTTTTTAAGACAGGGTCTCACACTATATCCCAGTGACAGATTGTGCAGTGGCACAATCACAGCTCACTGTAGCCATGAAGTCCAGGGCTCAAGTGATCCTCTTGCCTCAGCCTTACGCATAGCTGAAATTACGGGTGCAAGCCACTGGGCTCCGCTCAATATTTCATATTCTATTATTTTCTATTCCATATCATTTTTACTAATGTGTTGGTTTCTATACAGTATAGATTCCCTAAACCATAATAAATTAAAATTTACAGTTTTAGAAATATTATCATATTAGCTAACAGGAAGGATTCTGGAACTAGGAAACCTGGGTCTGAATCGCAGCTTTACCTCTTAACAGCCGTTAATTGCACCTCAGTTTCTCATCTATAAGAGCAGAGCAATACTAGTATCTACCTCATAGGGTTTTATTGAGATTAAATGAATTAACAATGTAAATATATGTTTGAAATATTATATTTGATTTGTTTGACAAAATATTTCCGTTGATCCTGAAGTTGCATAAAAAGAAACCCTGCATCCCCAAAAACTGTGGAGAAATTATTAAATATGTAGGCTTCCTATCATCTAATAAAAATTATCATAAGCATGCCAATATAATCTAAATATCTGATTGTTTATAATAGTGAATCTGAACTGCATTGTCTCTTTCAAGGCCTTGGAGATAACCAGTAAATATTAGCTAAGTTAAATAATCACTAAGGCGCCTCTTTTATTCCTACTTTATATGGATGTCCCTTGCTCCAAAGACTATCAAAAAAGTTGATAGCACTAAGAGACTTAGTGTGAATAAATATCTCATTAGGGAGAAGAAGACAACTATTCTTTTCCAGATTTATAAGCTAATACTTAGGAGATTTAAAATGGAATGGAGGCAAACTTGTCTGTACCTGGAGTACAGATAAGATCTACATGAAAGGGCACAAGTATCCAGTGATTATTCCCACAATAACAGGAAAGCAAGTCTTTCTATTTTACCCACCAAGACTACTGCACAGCTAGGACTGCTCCTGGCACAACTGTAGCAAGGAACTATCCAGGAGATCTATAATGATAGAACTACAAATCATACTGAAATGATATGACGAGAGTAGCCTAATCTTTACGGTATTTAGGGGTTTAAACATGTTAAAATCAGCCTAGAGTAAAGAATACTCTTATTTCTTCCTTAACTCAGTTTTTCAGGGCCACTTCTAAGTTAACTTTAGAGCCCATGGAGAAAAGCTTGTTCTTACACGTAATTTTACTATTATATAAACTTGCTGGGATTTATCCATTGTAGATAGCAAATAGTATTAAAATGTAAATTACCTCTGGTAAATATACTACTTTACTTTCAGGTACGATCTCAAGAAATCCCCTAACTATGCAAACGTCTGTTTCTCTAAAAAATAAAGGACCATGTTTCAAAGTTAATTTACTCTGGAAGTAAGAAGTTTGGTTGCTGCTGGGTTTTCTACCCCTTATCTCTCTTTTCTTCAGCTCTACCTATTGATACTTGGCACATACTTTTTTCTAATTGTGGTAGGGAGGGGGTGGAGGGAGGTTTTTTTTTTTTTTTTAGCATGTTTCTAAATGTGCCTGGGATTATATTCTTAAAGTTGGCATCTATTGAGCAAGGAGAGCCGAGGATACACAAGTCTGACAGAAATAAAGGTAAATAGCTATGTTATACTCATCACAAGGATGACAAGTGCTAGCAATGGGCAGAACGCCTATCTCCCACTTCAATTGCAATGCCAAACTCCTCCTAATATACCTGTAATAATCAGCCTGTCTAATACATCTCTTAAGCCTGGTTCTCTGCCTTAAACGTCTTCGTAAAATCTCTAATATTGAGACCCAACTCCAAGTTTTAAGTTCAAATAATAGCTGACTGAAAGTTTTCAATATATTTTCAGTGCTTATATTTGCTATTGATAACAATAGGTGTTCTTGTAACAAATATTTTCTTCCTCAGAGTAATCTAAAATGAAATCTTCCTCTATAATAAAAAGATGTATATGTGTGTGTATTATAAGTACAAAGGTTTTTTTTTTTAAACTCTGACAAGTATTCTGATAGTTTTACTTTGATAGATCCTAAATGTAAATTGTTGCAGAAAAATCTAAAAGGGTATTTTGAATTAAATAAAATATCAGAAATATTAGGTTTTTTATTCCTTTTTTTCTATTTCTTCCATTTATTTACTGATGAATGGGCTTGAGAAATGGAATTAATAGTGATAATTTAATTGACCATGTGATCTATGACACCAAATGAACCAATGTCTTCCCAAAATAAAGTGTATGAAAGAGAATGTGAAACTCAGGTTAAGACATTTTTCCAAAAGTCTTCCAAAAAGTGTGAAGATGTGAACCTCAATAGCATTTCATTTAATATGATTTTGATCAATGCATAAACCTCTTAAGAAACAAAAGCACAGGCCGGGCGCAGTGGCTCATGCCTGTAATCCCAGCACTTTGAGAGGCCGAGGCTGGCAGATCACCAGGTCAAGAGAAGGAGATCATCCTGGCCAACATGGAGAAACCCTGTCTCTACTAAAACTACTAAAATTGGCTGGGCATGGTGGCACATGCTTGTAGTCCCAGCTACTCAGGATGCTGAGCAGGAGAATCGCTGGAACCCAAGAGGGTGAGCTGAGATCGCACTACTACACTCCAGCCTGGTGACAGAGCAAGACTTTGTCTCAACAACAAAAAAGAAACAAAAGCATAAACCTATTCAGGAAAAGCTTTCTAGAATGAAGGCAAATGCATGTTAACCCTTAAAAATTACAACAGAGTAGTTTTACATCTGGCTCAAAGAAGGTGGAATCACAGCTATAGTAGGTAATGTTGGATGATGGTAGCTGTGAATAAGCTGGATAATAAATATACACAATTGCATACATTATAATAAAGCATACTGCATATTCCTACACAGGTCTCAACCTGATTCCATTCATTCAGTATTCAGTAGGTTTACTGAAGTTTTAGTCAATGTCAGGCATTGGCCTAAGAAAATAACATTATAGATTATAATGTCTTAAATATGAAAGGATCCTAATTTGAGGTGTGAGGAAGCAAAACAGTGACTAGAGAGTAAATAACACTAGTCTTCTCCTGAATAAATATGCTATACTATTAAATAAAATTCCATAGGCTTGAAACAATGGAAGAATTAAACCACATACGAAATATTTCCTTTATTCTTCTGCCGCCCTGGGAAAATGTCTGTTTTCATAGTGAGGTCTCTCAATATAATAGCAAACTAATCAGCACAGGTTCTTGAGATAATTGGAGCTTTCCTAGCTAACCAGGCAGCCTGCCCATCAACTTCAGATCCACATATCTCCAGAATTATAATCAGAGACTGATGTTCACACCCTGAAACCAATCCATAATTTGAGCTCCTGCCTTAAAAATAAATTAAAGGGATAGGTAAAGGAAATGCATGACTGAAACCATGTGACTCTCAACAACTATGTTCCATTTACCATCTTGGAACAGTCATAATTGGTATTGACCAAGTTTTTCCCATCAAAACGAAAAGACAATGGAAATGCTGAATACCGAATGTCAGTAAACCAAAAAAGTCAAAATATTGACATGGTGTAATAAATACTTGGATTTTATTTTACTTTAAAGCATTTTAGCAAATAAATAGCCATCACATTTTTACAATGTATGGGTGTACGACAGAAAAAAAAAGCTGTGTAACTTCAGAGCTTTATTATTTTGTATATGGGTAAAACAAGGAAAACAAGGCAAAAAATGGTAAAACTCTTGGATATAGCAAAGCACTTCCTGGACCTCTTTTAATATGAAGGGATAATAGATTATGCTTTATTGACTTTCTAGTTAATTACACTATTTTTAGAAAAACAAAATCATATTATCACCATCTTAAATGTTAAACTCTTTCTTGGTTACAGGAACACAAAAAAAGAGATACCAGTTAGTTCATTACCACAGAACGAATTACTCTGTAGCTGTTAATAACAATAATGTATGTGCTTAGTAACATGAAACAGTGTTGAGGACATACAATGTTAAAGGAAAATTAATTAAGTCATAAATAATTTCTATTATACAATCCCATCCATTTCCTTGTTTACATGGTCATAGAAAATAATCTAAACAGATATACTTTGAGTTGCTAAGTGAAATATATGCAAAGCACTTAGAACAATGTGTAATACACAGTAAATTCTCTTTGAGAATTTCTGCAGGCTGGGCACAGTGGCTCACATCTGTAATCCCAGCACTCTAAGAACCTGAGGCAGGTGGACTGCTTGAGTCCAGGAGTTTGAGACCAGTCTGAGCAATGTAGTGGGATCTTGTCTCTGCAAAAAATTTAAAAAATTATCCAGGCAGAGTGGCCCGTGCCTGTAGCCCCAGCTACTCAGAAGGCTGAGGTGGCAGGATCACCTGAGCCTGTGAGGTCAAACTTGACAGTGAGCCATGATCACACAACTGTACTCAAGCCTGGGTGAGAGAGTGAGACCCTGTCTCACTCACACACACACATACACACAAAATCTCCTATTATCATTCTGTATGGTAACTGGCTCTGAATGTATGATTATGACTGCTTTAGCCCTGACTTTTTTTTACTTGTGCATGTTCCCCTTCTCCTTAATTAACCTGCATTCATTCTATTAAAAAATGTTTATTAAAAAAACATTTAACATTAAAATATTGTTATAAAAATCACAATTTTCACATCCAATAATCACAATTCAGAAACATTAACCCATATATCTAACCGTCGTACCTTATAATTTGTACTGAACAGCACTTAAGGTAAAATTCCATAGGTAAAAAGCCCAGAATTTGAGGTATATAAAGAAGAGAAGAAATAAACATTAAAATGTTAGACATCTGATTGTTCTGTGCTGAACAGTGAAAGAAATTAATTTCACAAAAACTCCTGACCCCAGTAAACAAACCAATATTGAAAAAAGCAAATGTCATTGAACACTGCCTCCCCAACGCATGCCTTAGGAGATACTGCCATTCAACCTACAGTTGTTGAATAATCATATCTCACATTTATTGGAACACTTATTATGTACCCCATACTTTGCTAAGAGACTTAAAAGCTTAATCTGATTTATTTCTCCCAACAGCCTTATGAGAGAGATGTTCTTCACACCCTTTAGAGCTAAGAGGAACGCAGCATGGAGAGGTTAAGTAACATATCCAAGATCACACAGCTGGTAAGTGGAGCCAAGATTTGAACCTAGGCCCCAGATTTTAATCAAGTTATCAAACACCTACTCCAGGAAAAATTCTAGGCATAGCAGGGAGCTATTAACTGTGCAATAGTCAAGACCTATGCCTTGCTAAGGGCAGGGTCTCTAACAATTACTCTAGGTCTACCCTCTTCAAATTCTGATTCTGAGCCCCTACATCTAACACTGCAGTCACTGCAACTGCATTTATCACCACTTACACCAGAAGGCTAATTACTATACTTCTGTTTTTCACTCTTGACAATAAGCAGAGGAAAGTGTATTTCTCAAGTTTTGATTTGTGATTCAAAATATATTTCCTCATAGTGTTAGTTTGCATAATACTATTAATCCTACCATAATTGTAACATTAACTAAGCCTTTTTATTGTTGTTTTTTAAATGGAATTTAACTATTTCTACCAGTGTTTCAAATGAAAAGTACATTCTTTAATTCCATCATTTTATTTTTAAAGTTGTCATACAAAAAATATGAACACTTTTTTTCCTTTTAGCATTCAGTTCTACAACATGTACAGAGTCTTGTAACCACTACCATAATCAGGATACAGAACAAAAAGGCATTCTTATCAAAAAAAAGAAAGATGGCTTATAAATGGACTTAAAAGACAATCTCTGTTACATTAAAGACTTTTTACTCTGTCTTCCAACACACCAGGCTTTCCCTCATTTTAGAATAAGTGAATTGGACACCACAATAGAAACACTTGGTATATTTTTGCAAAATATATTTTTTATACCTGTGGCATTTTCATTTTTAAGGATATTTAGAAACTGTGGCTTTCACTGGGTCGGGTGGCTCATGCCTGTAATCCCAGCACGTTGGGAGGCCAAGGCAGGCGGATCATGAGGTCAAGAGATCCAGACCGTCCCAGCCAACATGGTGAAACCCCGTCTCTACTAACAATAAAAAAAATTAGCCAAGCGTGGTGGCGCGTGCCTGTAGTCCCAGCTGCTCAGAAGGCTGAGGCAGGAGAATCACTTGCACCCGGGAGGCAGAGGTTGCAGTGAGCCAAGATCGTGCCACTGCACTCCAGCATGACGACGGAGCGACACTCTGTCTCAAAAAAAAAAAAAGAAAGAAACTGTGGTTTTATAGGGGCTTTATCAAAATAGTAGAAACTTTTCCATGGCAGAGTTTTGGCAACTGTGGAAATTATTAAATGAGCATACCTTTCAACACTACACAAGACTGAGCACTGCTTATCCAGAAGTGACTAGCTAGGTATAGGGCTCTGTTCTAAGACAATTGAGTATATATTATCCAGTATTCAAAGACATTTGTAAATGTGTTCTATATTTGTAAAATTATAAGTAGAAGTTCCTTATATTAAAACACAACAAAAGTAAAAAACACTAACTCCAACAAACTGAAAAGGTAGTTGCAAATGGTATTATTAATCAAAGTTCTTGTTTAGCTTTACAGATGCCACCTAAAACTTTTTTCCCCAAAAAATTATTTGGAATAGGATCGAAGAATGACCAAAGAGTCACTCTCAGATTCTAATATTCTCTAACACTTTTATAACTACAAAGTCAGTCATTGGTGCTAATATTTTGTACTTGAGAAAAAAAAGGTCTCTACTCAAGTCTGGTACTACCTTTGGGCTGCGAATACAGTTACTTTAATGGTATTAATTTGACAGAAAACAAAAGAATAATATTCACTCTCCCAAACTTCTTCTCCGTACCCTCCAGCGTAATCTGGTACCTGAAATCTTCCTTATCAGAGATTTACCACTATGGCTTGGGAACCAATTTCCAGAGACATCTCTATTAAAGCATTTATGCTACTATAAAACAACAATAATCTATTAAACTATGTCTGTCTCAAAAACCTCAGCTTGAATTAGTTTACTTGAATTGTCCTAAGACATGATGGAAAGCCGGGGAAAGGGTTCCTAGTGTCCACAGACAGGTTTTGTTTTGGATAAAGAAAGATTGTGAAGACATGTATCAGAATCACGCAACCCTGAAAGGCAGGCAGGACTAAGCAGGACAGTGAAGCAGTAAGCGACTACCACAAGGGAAGTGGGTTTGCAAATGGGAGTGCTAAGAAAGAAAAAAGAATAGTAAAAGGGGCCCAAAGACAGTTCATAGGTACTTCTCTAAAGCCAGCACTATCTACACAACCTTTGCTAGGGCACTGGTGGCATGCCCCTTCCTGCATTCTAAGTACTCATCCTACCACAACCTCATTTTTTTTAATGAAATAGGTCAGCTTGACAAAGAGCAAATGACTAAGATGAAACAAATTTCCCTAAGTTTAGTCAGAGGAAGTTTCATTAAAAATCTAAAGCTTCGAACCAGCACAAACAGGGGAGATGAAAGTGTGGGAGAGAAGAAACATGAGAAGAAGGGGGAAGATAGGAGGTACCGCTGTTCTGTTGTTATTCTGTTATAGATGACACATATAAGGAAGTCCCTAGGAATTTTGTGTATTACTCTACTCTATTATGAAGCACAGCTACAGACATATCTATCTTGGTCAGCTCTAAGTTATAAGAATAAGCCTGAAGCCAGCTGGAATGAACTTGGGTACTGAGTACAAGACTATCTCTACAGACTTGGGTTCAGAGGTCACCATCATATATGGATCCGTACCACATCCTGTGTGCATAAGGGCATATGATATCAGATCAGAATTGGCCTTTACTAGCAATCCTGAAGGAGAAGAAAAATAATTAATTAGTAGTCAGTTAAGTACCTGGCAAAGAGAGAAGCAGTCTCACTTATTTGACTTAAGAGAGATAGTATCTGTTTGGAGAAAAGAACTTGCTATTGAAGGTATACTACATGTTATATGAGACTGGGTTTCTCCCTTTTTTCATTCCCCAGGTAAAGGAGCCAACTCCATCTCTCTTTCTTCAAGGGCAGTTCCTACTCCCATCTATTTCATGAGAGTTCATTCACTCTCCTTTTAGTCATTTGTTCATAAAACAATGGGAAGGGATATACCTATTCTCTGCCAGTACAGTGGCAAGATTATAGGTACACAGATGAACAAGAAATAGTCTGCCCTAGAGGATCTCAAAGTCTAATATGGGAGACAAAGACATAAAATAATAGCAATATAATGTGGTGAATACTGTAATAGAGTACATAGTTGGTGCTATGGAAATATGGGAGATAACTAAACATTCAAATAAGCAGTTACACTGGATCTTTGAAAAGGATAGAGAGTTTGCCTGGTTGAGAAAAAGAACAGAAATTCAAGAGGAGGAGAAGGGTTCATGCAAAGATAAGCCAATTTGAAAGAATATGTTATGTTCAAGACATGGCAAGTATCTGTGGCTGAAGCACAGTATGTGTAAAAAGGAATTTCAGGAGATGAAGACAAAAAGGTAGATTGGGTTGTTTAATAAAGGCTGTAGTATAAAATACTAAAGAGCTTATTAGACTGCATTCCTTAGGTAAGAGGACTCATTCAGGTTATCAGAAAAAAAGAATGGCAAACAAATTTTTATAATAGAAATAGGTGACAAAACTACAGAAAGACAAAGATTAATTCTATAAATAGAACTGGAAGGCAGATGACCTACAATTTTTCCTAAGAAATCACTTTATCCTGCTCTTTATTTGTTTGTTTGTTTATTTTTGAGACAGTCTCATTTAGTCCCAGGCTGGAGTGCAGTGGCAAGATCTTGGCTCACTGCAGTCTTGACCTCCTGGGCTCAAGAGATCCTTCCACCTCAGTCCCCCAAGTAGCTGGGACAATGGGTGGTGCATGCCACAGTGCCCAGGTAATTTTTTGTATTTTTTGTAGAGACAGGGTTTTGCCATGTTGCCCAGGCTGCTGCACTTTAATTATATAAAAATAACTTTACTATGTTGCCTGAATGTCTCAAACTCACATCTAAAATATTAAACTGCTATTTATTTTTTTACTTATGTATGATTTAACTGTGAAATCTCATTCTCTTTGAAGGAAAATATGTATTCTTCTCTGTCTTATACGCAATATTTTTCATAAAGTACTAGATACTTGCTGACTGAATAAGATGCATAATAGTTATCCTATAGGATCTTTTCTAGAAATTAGTTTTATACTTTCTGACTCCATTTCTATTATATAATATTTCTACTGATTCAATTATGTTCTCCAATCCTATTTCTAATCTATTTATACAGACTGTGGGAGAAATATAAGGTCAACCAGGTATTTGTACAAGCACATTTAAAATGTGCAGCTCTTCTTTCCTTTTGGCTCCAGCTCATGGAGATATGGCTTCCTATCTTAGGCAAATCAGTACTTGGGTGCTACACTGATACCATTAGCTATATTTCTTACATTCAGTAGTAATTCAATGTGGAAGCTGGAGTTCTGAAACTGATCATGTAGGATATTCCTGGAATTCTACCAATATTCTTTCTAACATTTATAGAGTTGCTATAAATAAAAGGACCCTAATGAAATATTTGTGATTACTCCTGGAATATTACAACTTGCAGAACACTGGTCACTAAACATTTTGATAGCCTCTTTGAGGTACAATAAAGAAAAATATAACTTTAGCAAAGGCTTTTTATAACCACAGCATTGGTATAAAATGGAAATTATTACATATTTGTACAGAAAACTAAATAGAATAATATCTGTTTCCATTCTTAAGAGTTCCTTCTCAGTTTGGTTAGAACAGTGCACTAATCAGCTGTTGAAATCTAAACTGATTATTTCTGAAGTGTTAACAGATGCACAAACTCCCTGGCTGAAACAGGGATATGTGTCTATTTTGTATAAACAGGCTGAAGGAATACAACTGAGAGAGAAGTACAGAAATAAATAATATAGAGTATAATAAAATGCAGTATGAAAATATTCACATGATTTTATAAAACATCCCAACCAAAAAGACCTAGAAAGCCATGCAAAAAGAAAATTACCAAGGCAGGTAGAGAAAAAGAAAACACAGATAGAGAAAGAGAGAGAGAGAGAAAAAACAAACTACAGTAAAATTATGTATACAACTTTACATTTTTTGTTTTTTTAAAAAAACAGAGCTATAGCTCTCCCTGCCTACCACCCAACCCTAATGCTACAGTTCAGTCACTTTCTTATACCTTCTTCTGAAAAGTAGGGAACATTTTAGTGATTAATGGTAAAATGCTGTAATATCTTAGCTCCTTGAAGCAATCATTATCTTATTTCCCAATTTCCAGGATTTATACTATTTGACAGTATTTCCTAAACTTGCCTGATTATCAGAATCAGAAACACAGGCTCCTCCCTTAAAGACTTTGATTCAGTATACTTGAGGTGAGGTCTGGGACTCTTTACTTTTTTCATTTATCCCAGATGATTCAAGCAAGTTTCAGAAAAAGACCCTATGACATGACTATTTTTAAAATAAAGTGATTGTAAGGATTATTCTTTCCTAAGAATTTCATAATGTCTCTTGTCATGATGGCAGACCACAAAAGTACTACGTGACCTTGCTGAAACACTCTTACCAAATCTGCAGTGACATAATTAAAAGGGCTAACATAGCTCTTAAATTTATATCCAATCATTTCTCAGCCAGTGGTTCTGCCACTTAGATAATTCTCCAAACTAAAGCAAAGAAATGAATGACAAAATCTAGCCTGGCTAATCAAAAGAAACTCCAACCCTTCACATGGCTAGGTTTTGCCACAGGTGACCTGGAACACTGGTGATATTTCTGCAGCTCAGGTCAGCTCCTCCCCAAATGTTCACACAAAAAAGAAGCCAGCTAATTTTCCTGTTAAATGTGAGTGAGTCACCATCCTAATGATTTAGATTGCTAAGTTGCACATATTGAAATATATGCTTCCCGGCACAATTCCATATCCAATTACAACAGTAAATCCAATAAAGGCATAGTAAAACTGCCACTCAGGCAAGAGAGAAATAAGAAGTCATAAGCTAATTCAAATGTGCTAATATTCTGAGAGGAACAAATGTGGATGCCTACAGCCACTTTCTGTAGACCCCATATTATCTTTTTCACCTAGGAATCTTTCTTAAGAAATGTCAGCTGGAAAACTGTGGTAAATTTCCACAACCTAAGCAAAGTAAAATCCTGAAAGATGATCACACTTTCTTTACCTGAGTTTTGTAACATCTTTCTATAGCCTTCTTCACTTTATATCCTACTTTTAAGTCTCAAAGCATCAGGTTTTATAGTAACTGCTGAAACTTCTATGCACAAAGTCAAAATTGTTTATTTATTTATTTACTTATTTATTTATTGAGATGGAGTTTTGTTCTTGTTTTGCCCAGGCTGGAGTGAAATGGCGCGATCTCGGCTCACCACAATCTCCACCTCCTGGGTACAAGCAATTCTCCTGCATCAGCCTCCCAAGTAGCTGGGATTACAGGTGTGTGCCTCCACACTCAGCTAATTTTTTATATTTTTAGTAGAGAGGGGGTTTCTCCATGTTGGTTAGGCTGGTCTCAAACTCCGACCTCAGGTGATCTGTCCACCTTGGCCTCTCAAAGTGCTGGGATTACAGGCGTGAGCAACCATGCCCAGCCAAAACTGTATATTTACATGGGAACATAAGCATTGGATTTCTGTTTCCAAAACATGCATAGCTTTTGTACAAAATTTTATTTATTTATTTTTGCGACTGATTTGCAAAGAACAAAATTTTATTTTAACCATAAGTTATTTGAATTGTCAAATAAAAGACTTAAAAGTTAACAGTAAAGTGCTAAAAAGTAACATTAAGAAGATACAAGTTACTGAAAATAAATTCAGGGTTTTGTTATTTACCATATTTACATGGTTTACTTGCAGCTGTTTGGGCAAAGGTGGAAAAAGACATAACATACATGTTAAGCACTATACCTAGGATACCATTCCTCAGAAGAAATGATGATAGTATTCTAAATACAATGGTCAATGCAAAACCCTCTAAAAACCTACATAAAAACCTGCTGTACATGCACTAATACATAACAAAGCATCTAAAACTCTTGTGAGATATTTAGTTTGAGTCTTAATAAAAAAGCAGTGACATTTCAGACAGGCAGATGAGGGCTCAATATAAGGAAGAACTTTCTAAGAATTAGAGCTCATCAGCAATGGAACAGGGAACTAACTTCCTCTAGCACTTGAAGCGGTCAAGCAAAATCCCAGAGACCACCTGTCATGCATGCTGTCAAGGATATACTTGCTTTGTTTAGGAAGTTGTTCTAAATGACCTTTGGGGTCACTTCCAAGTAACTGATTCAAGGATTATTTACAGTGAGGTGAATGGCATGGGTGCATGTGCACATACACACATACACACACACACACACACACACACACACACACACAGAGCCCCAGAAAAGAACCTAGAAGCCTGATATTTTAAAATGAGATTTACAGGCAAAAAGCAAAGAAGATCAATTAGCTCTGTCATTAAACTGCCATTCTCCAGAAGAGGGAAAAGGATACAGGTACAGGCTTTCTACCTGAGGATTCTCTTTAGGTCGAAGAACAAACCCAGGTCTCCTTGGTAACCTTCAGCATATTCTTTAACAGTCTGCAAACCATCCAGTTCCTGGGACAGACTAGGAGCTACAAAATTACATGACACACTTGGATGCATAATTTTTCATGTACAAACGTATATGTCATGCAATGAACTTTCTCTGCTCTCAAGGGTATTTCAGTTTCCCATGTGTAGAAAGCACAAGGTGAGTCTAAACATGGTAGTTTCCTGAACAAGTATACAAAAAAAAAAAATTATGTGTGTTTCCAGGGAATTCAACTTGCTGATCAATTGACAGACTCAGAGTTCTATACTACTTTTGAAATAGGAAAGAAAAGGAAATCAGGTCCTTAACCCTTACATCCTGCACAAAGTATCTATTCCCTTATATCTCACCTAGCTACTTAAATGTAATTAATTGTATAATTTTTAAGTAAAGTCTTATTTTTCTTTCTGTAATCTTTGTTTACTACTTATTAGATACACACTCTTTTACCCTAATAGAATGGCTATATGGATGGCAAGGTTTCTTGATATAACAATTCAAATTTCATTAATCTGTGAACTTCACTGAAGTGCTATGCTAAATGCCTTGGAAAAATTTCTTATGTGATTTACCAAGGTAACTAGTCAAATTAAGGCAGATACCGAAATAAAAGCCACATCTCCTGTTCCAGAGTGTATAACATTTGAAAGTATCTACTTAACATCAAATGATCGATTCCCTCCCATTATCCTTTAATAAACATTCCTCAAATCATAAATCACAAATAAAATCTTTTTTCTCCCTTTCTCTAGTTCCTAATAGAGTTTTTAATTACAATTTCTCCCAGACACTGAAGCAGAAATATTCTTCAGGAACAAAAATTAAACACAGAATTTCTAACCAACAAACATTTGAAATTATGTTTACCAAAACAGTAACTAAGAAATGTCAAATATACCTAGATACCATCTTCCCCCATTCAGATTAACCAAAATGGATAAAATGCATTGTTGTCAAGGTGACAAAACAGACACTCACATATTACTAGTTGTAGTGTAAACTGGTAAACTTTCCAAAGGGCAATTTGTTCATACTTTATCTACTAAAATATTCATTGCACAGACTTCTTGACATAGCAAATCTACAGCTGAAGTTATCCTCGGAATGTAAGGAAAGTAAATGAATGAACAAGAATATCAATGAAACAATGTCTACAAAAATGTAGAAACCACCTAAATGTCCAACAGTGAATGAGGAACAAATTAAAACACCATGCATCATCAGTGTATTAAGGAATTATATGCAGCCAAGAACAGTGTTAGTATTAAAAAAAAAATCTAAATGAAAAATTGAGTCATAGGGCAAGTATGTATCATGCAATCATGTTTATATTAATAGGAAAGGAAATAAAATATGTAGACATGTGATTCTGTTAGTATATACTAAAAAATTATGGAAGGATAATTAAGGAATTGGTAGCACAAGAAACTGAGGACTAGAGTTACTTGAGTAGTGGAGCTTTTACTTTCCATTTTATATCTTTCTCTACTGTTTTAACTTTATACTATGTTCCTGTATCATTTTTATTTAGAATCTCTATTTAGATTGCTCTTTAGCCCCAGACTATGTCAGAAGTTTGTAATGCCACATCCCCTGTGCAATGAAGTTTACCACCCACACCCCATCATCCCTAGCACTATCATGCCATAACACTGAAGTTCCAGTTCAGAACTTACGTAATGGATAGGTTTCAGGGTTGACATTTCCCCTACCACTCTTCCCATTTCTTCACATCCTTATGTTATGTATGTTGATTTCTGCCTTTCTTTGTCTAAAATCTAAGCTCCTTTGAGAGTAGAGTTCAATGGTGCCTTAATCCTAGCTTCCTACAATGACATCCTAGCAGGTACCAGGAATAAATAAACATTAGATTTGTTTTTTATGAGACTATAATTTTAATGTTAAAAATGTATTTTAAAAGGGAAGAATTTTCTACTTTCCTGACCATATAGAGTTGGTAATAAATCACCTCCAGATTAGAGAAAGAAACACTGAGGTACTTTAAGCTTACAAATAATTTGTAATTATTAAACAACTAAATAAATGATGGTGAAAAGGAGACCGAAACATCAGAAATAGTTCTAAATAAAATTTTCAAAGGAAAATATGCAGACTTTCAATAGGTATGTCATATGGTACAGGGGAACACAAAGAAAAAGAAATTTGATTGAAGAAAAAATATTATAATAATTTTCTCATTTCCAATACTGTCAACTACAATTTCGAAAAACAAAGCAAAACACATTGGCTTCAGCTCATGGTACACATTTATAACAGTGAATAGGAACTACACATCAGAATGGAATGATTATTGATTTCTTAATGGATTACTGCTGCACAAATTTACACTCACCAAAAAAATCATCAATCTTTGAGTAATAATTATAAACCTATCACAGCCCATACAGCATTCTGACTGAATTGAAACTTACTGCTATCTGCCAGGAAATGACCAATTTTCTATTTCTCCAGCTCCAACCACAATACAGAATGGTGAGCAGCTACTTACATCAAATGCTATTATAGGATATGGTTTGTAACAGCCACAGCATACACCATCTGTAAATTACTATTAGAGAAACAAACAATCAGGTCCTGGTAGACTTTTCTTATTATTCATTAGCTAGTAAATAAAATGGGTATAAGGCAGTTACACTTATCAAAGACCTTTCATTAGTGGCAGGTTGTGGAGAAGGGGTCAAGGGCAAACAGTACATTAGTTGAGGTCATGCTGTTCTGACTTTACATCCTAATTTCAAACGTCCTCCCAAATCTGCACCAGAATCTCTGTAAATATCAAGCTACATAAGTCTCTTTCTAAACCCTAAAGGTGTTCTCAGCAAATAGCATTTCCACTAAATATCCAGTGGAATACCAACACAACTAAGATACTATTTACCAAAAAAAAAAAAACCCATTATTTCAGTTTCACCTACCAGTCCTTAATCATTGAATAATAATGTGATATAGTATTAATCAGTTAAGTTTGTAATTGTCATGTTTTCCAGCTGTAGTAATGTAGATAACACCACTTCCTTCCAGATAATCCCATTCTGAACATCTTATTTGATCTATATTACACACAGATAGTCCTAGCATAAAGACTGCTAATCTAACCCAAATAAAAGTAATTTGAAATCAATAACACACTTGTTTTCATTTTCTCTTGAGGTCCTAATCTATCATCAAAATATTTGGTTAGATACGTCAACATTCTTTTCTAAAGAATTATAACATGCAATTTTTCCACCCAATTAACTAACTTAAGAATATATGTATTTCCAAAATATCCTAGGAACTAAAGAAATGAGATTTGATTGTTTTTATAAAGCATTCCCCTTCCTAAGAGGCTATGAAATTACCATGATAATCAACCATAATAATTAAAATACTATTAAGTATAATATAAAAGCAAATAGAAAAAGCTAAATAAAGTTACCATTATAAAATAAAACAGATTTATGAAATACCACAAGAGATTTGTGAAATAATGAAATGTAAGGATGCAAACTTGTTTTGTCTGTTTAATAAAAAAGGATATTCTAAACCTTAGGACAATCAAGGCAAAAAAAAAATAAATGTATTTCCTAGAATGCAACTGATAACTTTAGAATGGGGTTGGTATTTGTTAATTTTCAAACCCTAGAAGCCTTATTCAATAAATACTAAAAAGTTATACGCAAATATTTGCAGTCTATAAACAACAGGAGCAAATGTGTCAGAAAATGAGCTAATTGCTCTATGTAATTGTATTTATTTCTTCAACCCTTATGGCATATTATACCATTTTACAGTTGAAGGAACTAAATTTAGGAAATCTAAGGAACATTCCTAAGGTCACACAGCTATTTCATTGAAAAACAACGGAGTATCAGTAATCTCTTATGGCTTAACGCAAAAGTAGGGTGCATAGCCAGGACTTCAAATCAGGTCTATATAATTTGAAAGTCAGTACTCTTAACTACTTCTCCAGGGCCTCAACGCAAAACATAAGAGTGTTATCATGTAAAGCAAGGAACACCAAGACAAGAGCCAGAAGAGGTTTTTTTGTTTTATGAATTTTTTTTTTTTTTAGACAGAGTTCAGTGGCACAGTCTCAGCTCAGTGCAACCTCCGCCTCTTGGGTTCAAATTATTTTCCTGCCTTAGCCTCCAGAGTACCCAGAATTATAAGTGCAGACCACCATGCTCCGCTAATTTTTTTATTTTTTATTTTTAGTAGAGATGGGTTTCACCATTTTGGCCAGGCTGGCCTCGAATTCCTTACCTCTGGTGATCCAACTACCTCAGCCTCCCAAAGTGCTGGGATTACAGGTGTAAACCACAGCACCCAGCCAAGTTAAGTTTTTTAAATGGTTAAACTACTCTCTCCCCATGTGACTTTTGCCTCAAACTACAGACTTCTATAATAGAGGGTTTAGAATGAACACTATAGTATAAAATAATTTGCTTTATAGACACACAGAGAGAATGCTTTTTATGGAAGGAAAATAAAAAGTCAGTTCATCTGTGACTCCACATTTATTGTCTACTACATTCCTAGCCCTACTACATGAATGAACAAGCCAAATGTTCCTCAAGAGTTTGTTGGGGGAAGAGATAAATAGATAAATTTAATAATTTCAGATACTATTAAGTATAATAAAGAAAATAAAAAAAGATAATGTCACAGAATGTCTGGAGAGGGGCTTATTTATCTAGGATGCTCAGGCAAAGCCTTGCCAAGAAAGTGACAGTTAAATTGAAATAAGAAAAGAAGGAGGCTTTCATGCAAAACTAGAAGAAAAGGTGTCCCAAACAAAAGAAACAGCAAGTACAAAGTCCTTATACAGGAATGAACTTGCCATGTCCAGGAAAAGAAAAAGGGAAGAGTTATTAAAAGTTCAGTGAAAAAGAAAAGAATAGAGGAAGATGAAGTCAGAGATGAAGGCAGGGCCACAGCCTTTAGGACCTTACAGATTTGGAAAGGAATTTTAGTTGTATTCTACTTTCAGTGGAAAGCTTTTGTGTTTAAAGCAATGAATTGTTATAATCTGATTTGGGTTTTAGAAAGTCCAGCTCTGTTTATTGTGTGGAAAACAAACTGTAGAGAAGCAAGAATGGAGGCAGGAAGACCTGTTAAACTGTTGCCACATTTTAGGCTTAAGGTACCAGGAAATGATAATAGACTGAAGTTACAGTAGTGGGCCTGGTGAAAACTGTTTAAATTCAGGATGTATTTTAGAAGCGGAGCCAAGGATTTCTGATAGACTGGATATGGGATTTCCTTTGAGGAAAGAAACGGTGCTAGATGCAGAGTTGAAAGTCATCAAAGCATCTACAGTACCTAAAGAAATAAACTGAGAAAGAGAGAAGAGGACCTGTAGATAGAGATATATGGGCTGCAGACATATGAAGGTGAGTACCAGATGTTTTCTGCTCACTGAGTAACTGGCAGCTATTGATTATAGCCCTTCTAATGAAGCCACACCTTCTCTATTTCTTCTCCTTAGATAGGGATACTAGGTCTTACTGTTTTATCGAAAGCTTCTAGTTTTCTGATGTCCTCTAACTGGGTCACTTCCGTTAGCTCAATAGCCAGTAATCTAGAAAATAAAAATACTTGGTAAAAACAGAAACTCAGAAACAAATACTTATTCACTAAGCTAGGGTCTCTCACAGGCAGGAAACAAACAAAAACACCAAAGCCTGAGAGCATTTTAGAGCAATAAATGCTTTGTTATAAACTGATAAACACAATTAATAGACATCAATCATCAAAGCTGTGCCAACCTAGAGACGTGATCCTGAAAACACAGTACGATTCAAAATATCCATAAACTTCACACTTGAGAAGGAAGCATTTGGCAAAGCAATGAAGTTCCCCATCAGCCTTAAGACCCACCCAAGTGGGAAAAAATCTATTTTAATTGTGATTTAAAATAATCTTGCTAGTAGCTGAAAGTGTTTTACAGTAATTCAAAGAAAAAAATGTCAAACAGAAAATTACAGATTGATTACCACAAACAGTTCTTTTTGGCACATAAATGCATATGACTTGATTATCATTAAATTGCTACTAAAAATATATAGATACAAGCTTAAATTTTCAGTTCAGTTAGGATTAAGTACATTGCTTTCCTATATATACCAGTTAGATATTATGGGCTTAATTCACAGAACCATATGCTAAGCAAATTATATTTCATGAGCTTCCAAATAACATAAAATTTTGTTGTAACATTAAAGAAAAAAAAAAACAGTGAAAGGGAAACAATAAAAGATTACTTCTTAAGAAGACGATCTGTTACAATGTAAACAAATAGAATACATGGTATTCTTCAAGCTATTAAATACACTGCCTTATTTCTTGCAGCTATAGGAATGATTACAAACAAACACTTGTAAAACTAGATAATGATTGCTCATATAATAACTTGCTCGGACATATTTAAGCAAATATTTTGAGTAAGAATTAAACTGAGGAAGAATGTAAATGTTGGGATAAAACGGGGGGAAAATATCTTTTGTAAAGTTTGTGTATACAAACCCAGGTACTGTTACAATAATCATAGACAAATGTGGTAATTATCACAACTGCTCTAAGAAAATGGAGGTATGGCTCACAATCTGGCATAAACAGAACTGTCTTAACAGTTTTAAGGAAGGGCCATTTGATTCACAGGTTTCTAAATGATCTTTGGAATTTAGCTACTGGATAAAAGTTAATTAAAAATAACATTAGTATTACATGCCATTTTAATGTATATCTACTAAATGACTGATTTATTACTTGAAAGATTTGGATCATGGAGATTAGAAACATTCATTACTCAATTATAGTAACAATCACTTTTAAATTGTGATCTTTAAGATTTTCCAATAATATCTCTGACCTGTTTGTATGTACATTTCAAGATTCTCTAAGGCTCCCTTAAAGTGTTTTATAAAAGCCATCTCTAAATTCTAGAGTGACACTGGCTTAAAAAAAAATGTGTATTTTGAAGCCATGTGAAGCTAAGTACTTTAAGCTTTTAGTCCAATGTAGTATTCTGTTTGAGTGTTGAGAAGAGAGGAAAAAGTTGTCTAAGCTAGAGCCAATGTTAGAGCATTTATTTTAAAAGTGTCTTCTGGGTAAGACTAGCTGGGTGATTTAGTCTCTGGTATCCTCAACACAGCATAACTGAAGTAACCTGTGGGGTTAATCTGAATAATAATGTCTGGAATAACTGAGAGATGTCTCTAATACATTCAGTCAATCAGATAATCAACACATAGGTATATTAACTCATAATATATTTTAAAATAAACAGCCAATCTTCTTGAGAGACTACAATGTATAAGGCACTGTGCTAGCTTCTGTGGAAAAGATAAATGAGTATTTCTTAAATTATTTCTTAAAATATATTAGGCACTGTGATAAAAACCTTTACTAAGTTTATTAACCCTCACAACTCCAAGAGACAAGCACTAACTTTCCCTATTTTACAAATAACGTCACAGAAACTAAAATACAGCACAGACAAGATATAATCCTGGTCTGTTAGGTGCTAAAAGTCATGTTCTGTCTGCTACCCTCAGGCTGCAGAGATTACAAAGCCATTTTCCCTGCCTTCAAGGAGTTTCCAGTGGCACAGGGTAGATAAGATGTACTCAAGTAATTAAGTAATGATAAAACAGGATAGGAAGTGATAGAGGCATCCAAACTTTTAGAGAAGGGACTCTTGGATAAAAAAAGATCGTTTGGAATTAGGGACAGATTGTCCTGTCCCTATGATAATAGTAACTCTAACTCGAAAAAGGTCAAACTTCACTCATGAAAACGTCTGTTTATGTGTACTCTCATGTGAAATCCTCTTAAACTGAATATTCTGTTTTCTCCTTGATTCTACACAAAAGGAAAAAAAGGAATACTGCTGGGGTATGATTTATGGTTCTGAGAATTCCAGATAGGCAACAGAGACATGAATTTAATATAACACATATAGCACCATAAGTATGGAAATTCATAAAAATTCAGAGCTATACTGGGAATTCACTCACCTATACATTTAGTGTACAAGTAAATAAGTCCATCCTAAAAACTTGCTCTGGACAAGGTCACCTAGGAAGGTACACCATGCAGCCAAGACCTGCCAGCAAGCACATCTTCTGAATTGCCATCCTCAAATGAAATGCATTACTACCACTTAATTACCATTTCAATTATACCCCTCCCAAACAGAGTAGGTTTATGTGTGATTCACTTTAATTAGGTAATTTTACTGTCATTTCTTCAGTAATTGATTTGAATACAACAGAATTAATAATTGCCTTATATCTGCATACACATTTCTTTTCAAACAAAAATTCTGAGTCTGTCTACCTAACAGCACTCAAACAGATGAAACACAGAAATACTCAGTAAGTGATCCAGATACGTTATGTTCCAGGCAATGCTTTGGACTAATTTTTAAAATTATTGTTGATTAAAAGCAGACTAAAAGCATGTCTTTCCTAGAAAACTATTTGATATATGTTTGTAGGATCTGTTTCTTAGTTATTATGTAATTCAACTTTTTTCTCATATTCTTTTTATCTAACAATAAAATAGTAGCTATCATTCTGGCTAACTTACTATGAGTCAGTCAATGTTCTGGAAGCTATACCTATATTGCCTCTAATGCTTACCACTCCTCTGACAGAGCAATACCCCCTTTTGACAAATAAAGCTGAGATTCCAAGAGATGAAATATCTGTCTAGGGGCCACACATTTGACATGTATTAGGTCCCGTTTCTTTATATACCACAGAGGGAAACAGGAACTTGCTCAATTCTGTAACTTTTAAAAACATGTTTATTGGCCAGGCACGATGGGTCATGCCTGTGATCCCAGCACTTTGGGAGGCCTAGGTAGGCGGATCACTTGAGGTCAGAAGTTCAAGACCAGCCTGACCAACATGGTGAAACCCCATCTCTACTAAGAACTCTAAAATTAGCCGAGCATGGTGGCAGATGCCTATAATCCCAGCTACTCGGGAGGCAGAGGTTGCAGTGAGCCAAGATTGCGCCACTACACTCCAGCCTGGGTGACAAAGTTAGACTCCGTCTCAAAATATAAAAAATAAAAATAAAAATAAATATGTTTATTATTTCCCAGTAATAAAATGCTACATACTATCAAAAAGTGTAGATTCCTCTGACACTGGTTGCATAAATATTAAGTTCAAGTTTTGATCAGTACATTCTACGCTTGATGTCAAAGCTGTTTGAAAAAGTACCTTACAAATAAAATGGCATTTTAATAGACTTAAAATTCATTTTTTTAAGCAAGTTAAACTTATACCCTGATCTTTTTATTATTATTATTATTGATTGGCTTAGTAAACATTTTCTTCAGCAATAGTACACATATAAACTTCATTTCACAACTGATAAATGTTTACTACAATATTAACACAGATTAATTTTTTTTAAAATGTCTCAATGGGTAAAAGCCAACCTGGGCATTCTAAATCTCTAATAGAGTTTGATCTCAAGAAAGTCTTCTGAAATCTTCAATGCCTGTGTCTTAGACACTTCAAGAGGAAAATGGAAAAAAAAAACAGAGATCAGAGGACAAAAACCTGGATGCAAAACCCCATCTCATCTGCTCAATATCTAGTTCCTTCTTCATTGCCACCTCCCAAGACGAGGGGTGGGAGGAAACAGAAAGTTCTTCTGGCAGTCTTATAGTCTCCTTAACCCCCTCCCAATCTCCCTTCCCACTGAAGTAAAATAAAAAGACAACTGAGGGGCAAGACCAAAGTTTACCGCATTCATGATAATTTAGAAATACGAATAGTCACAATCATTTTTGCCAAAGATAAAAGCAATTGAATAGTCCAAGATGGCCATTGGTAAAAGCCCTTATTTATAACTAATATAAACTAATAACTAGGTACCAGTAACTTTGATATTGCTTTAATTGGATAATTGTTCTAGACTCAATCCCTTAGGACCCCAGTTATTCTTACCAATCTACCCCTATCTCCTACTCCCTAGCTTTCAAATATCTGAAGAAATATGCTCCTTTCTACTGAATCTAAATACCTATTCATTTAGCTTCTACCAGAAACCATTCTAATCTTATTGCCACATTGCTCATCACTTAGGCAGCTTCCTTGATTCACTTATAAATTCTGATTTCTCTTTATTTTTTTGTGAAGAAAGAAAAAAGGGAGGAAAAGATCCTATTTTTCATTTGCTCTATTGCTCCCTCCAGCAGATCTACTAACTCACGTGGAGTCTGTGGCTTGTCCTCCACTTCTCAATCTGTTATTTTTATTCTTTCTTTCTTCTTGATTCAGCTTTCTTCTATGCTCTCTATACTTCATAGCTCTGCTCTTTCTTTTCATAGGCCTTATTTTCACAGGTCCTACCTCCATTAGCAACATACCAGTTGTCTTGCTAAAAATAGTTTCTCTTTAATAATTTTAATGTAAAAAATTATCAACATTCAATGGAATTTTAAACTAATGAATATGAAAAAGAGACTAAGGCTGTTTTTTAAAAGTAAACTTGTTTGTTATGTACAAGATAGAATTGAAAATCTATGTTTTAACTCATTCTACTCAGATTTGTTTTGCAATCAGATGCTACAATGTCTCCTTACTTTTGATATGTCATTTTAATTATATGTCCATTATTTAGTGTATGCCATTTCATGTTATGAATGAATATTACTCATAAAACAATTCAGAGTATATAACATTATTTGGAAATTCCACTGTATTATAGCAACTAAGGAAATATCCTAGCCAAGTGTGGCGGCTCACACATGTAAGCTCAGCTACTCAGGAGGCTGAGGTGGGAGGATCACTTGAGGCCAGGAGTTCAAGACAACATAGTGTCCAGCTTGGACAACATAATGAGAAAGTGAGAATCTGACTCTAAAAAAATTTTTTTAAATTAACTGGGCATGGTGGCATGCACCTGTAGCACCAGATACTTGAGAAGATTGCTTGAGCCCAGGAGTTCCAGGCTGCACTAAGCTATAATTGTGACACTGCACTCCAGCCTGGACAAGAGAACAAGACCCCATCTCAGGAAAGAAAAGGGAAAGTAAAAAGAAAAAGGAAAGCAAAGGAGAAAGGAAAGGAGAGGAGAGGAGAGGAGAGGAGCGAAGAGGTGAGGAGAGGAAAGGAAAGGAAAAAGAAAGGAGAGGAGAGGAGGAAAGAAAAAAGAGAAAAGAAAAAAAGGCCAGGTGTGGTGGCTCACGCCTGTAATCCCAGCACTTTGGGAGGCCGAGGCAGACAGATCATGAGGTCCAGAGTATGAAACCAGCCTGACCAACATGGTGAAACCCCGTCTCTACTAGACAGCTTGCCTACTAACTAACATGAAATGCAACCATTTGCTATAAAATATCATTTTATAGCAAAAATTAGCCAGCATGGTGGCACGTGCCTGTAATCCCAGTCACTCAGGAGGCTAAGCCAGGAGAATCACTTGAACCCAGGAGGCAAAGGTTGCAGTGAGCTGAGATCGTGCCACTGCACTCCAGCCTGGGCAACCAAACAAGACTCCATCAAAGAAAAGAAGAAAAAAAAGAAAGAAAAGAAAAGAAAGGAAAAGAAAAGAAAGAAAATTGAAAGGAAGGAAAGAAAGAAAAGAGAAGATAAGACCAAAAAAAAAAGAAAAGAGGACTGGGTGCAGCTGCTCACGCCTGTAACCCAGCACTTTGGGAGGCCAAGGCGGGTGGACAGCCCGAGGTCAGGGGTTCGAGACCAGCCTGACAACATGGTGAAACCTCATCTCTACTAAAAAATACAAAAAGCCAGGCATGGTCACAGGTGCTTCTAATCCCAGCTACTCGTGAGCAGAGATTGCACCACTGCACTCTAGCCTAGGTAATAGAGCAAGACTCTGTCTCATAAAAAGGAGGAAGAGGAAGGGGAGGGGAAG